>JBBPBX010007960.1:0-63825 GCA_038048925.1 Garcialebias charrua
AAAATACAGAAACTGGTGGTAAAAATTCTGCATTTTCTCTCCTTCTGTGAGTGAGAGCGCCTGTAATGGTGCAGGGGCATCTCCTTTCCTCTTCTTTTGCTGGTGGCCCCTTGCAGCTCCTGTAGCTTTTCTGCCTGGTGGACCTGCGATACCGAGGCCACTTGTCCTTGTCCATCCCGCCAGGGCCCCTCGGGCCCTGAGATGGTTAACGTCAGAGAGTCATCCATAGCCTCATGGGTGGATAAGCTCTTAGCGTCATCGATGTTTCGTCGTAGGCATAGGAAAACTACCAGGTAGCGCAGCTGAACAGGTAGCTGAAAATCTTCTTCCTAGACTGTGCTGGACAGAGAGTCTCCTTGTTAGCCGGGGCTAAAGGTGGAGGTACTCGTGAGCCCGCTAGCGGTGCTAAGACGGGCCCTCGAGCAACGTAGCATCGGTAAAAAACACTTAGTTATGCGATGAATTCTACCGTCGATTCGGCCGGACAGGATAGCGGAAAAGGCAAAATATGGGAAGGTTAGTTAGCAAGCTAGGCCAAGCATTTTCACATACCTCACGATGGAGTCCTTCGTTGTCCGCTCGTAGCCGCGCTAATCGTGTTAGCAACGCTGTCGTCCGCCACGTGTTGTCGTGGGTGCTCCTGGTTAGCCATGCTAACTGTGGGAGCTAGCCAGATAGCAGCGGGGTTATTCCATTTCCACTCTCCTTTCTCCGGGGTCATCCGCGAGAAAAGCTTCGAGTGTCCTTGCGTGTGTAGCATCCCTGAGCAGACCGGACAGGCCTCGTGGGTGTCCGCTGCTGAAAAAGGGGGTAGCCAGATCTGCTGAAGCAGGTTCGGGAGCCGGAGCCAGCCCACAATGTGACCTCTACTTCTCAATGTTCAGGGATACCATGGCAGTTGCCTTCTTACAGAGACCTGCTGACTCAGGCACGTGGGTAGCTTCTACATCCGCGTCCGGAGCTGTGGCAGCCCTCAGCCTGGCCACTGAAGGGAATGGCTGAGGGCCTAAGGCCTGATTGTCTTTGTTCCAACAACAACAGCATACACAAGGGACACCCTTGGTGTTTATGTTTACTTGGGAGATGCTTCAGTGGAAGGGTTCCCCTCTCCTCTGACAGTTCTCCAACATCAGGATGGGCCTCTTTGACAGTCCTAGTAGTTGTCTGTTCAAGAAGCAGATGAGGGACTCGTGCGTGCCCCTTGTACATAATTTTTTCCCCTGGGGACCTGGAAGGTTACCCTGTGCTTGAACTGGGTTCTCTACCTCCACATTGCCATCTGCTTGCCAGTGGCGTAACGGGTCCCTTGCTCTTTTCCTCCTGCTTCTCAAGATTTCCAGGGAAAAAGGGGGATAATGAGTAATCACACTAGCAGAGGACACTTATGCTGTCTCTAGCTGGTGTTTTCATCTATGTGCCCTGTGGTAACATCAGGCTGATGTTTCTACATGTGGCATTTTTCTTCTCAGGCTGTGCTCTCTACATACCTTGTGGAGAGCGGCTGGGAAATGCCTGCCGTATTAAGGAAGATGTTCTCACATGCATTTTGCTGAGCATTTCAAGGGCGTGAATGAATTGCGTTCCCATAGCAATCGTGTTGCACCGAGAGAACGACTGAAAGGGAACTGAAAGTTATGCACCATAACTCATGTTCCCTGAAGAAGGGAACGAGGTGCAACACATCTGGCCCTTTTCAATGCTGAAAGCTCGGTTGAGTGCATTCTAGAGAAAGATGGACGGGCGTCAGCCGCTTAAATGTCCAGAGGGCGGGGCCTCTGGCACGACGCTGACGCCGTAGCCGTTAAGGTGTGAGCGTATTACTTCAGGTAACCATGCGGAGGCGCTGATTCCCATAGCAATCGTGTTGCACCTCGTTCCCTTCTTCAGGGAACATGAGTTATGGTGCATAACTTTCAGATTTTCAATCCTAACAGTGAGTTTGGGGTTTCCACCATTGGGATGTGTCCAAAAAAAAAAAAAAACTCCAGATCGAAACACACACAAGTCACCCTATTCACCTCAGATGGCTCCTTTCATTGCAGAGGAGCAGCAGCTCAACTCAGAGCTCCACAGGGATGATGCAGCTACTCAACTTATCTTTAAAACTTTATTTTTACTAAGACAGTCAGAACTCTGTCCTCATTGTCGCAGCTACATTACAACAATTTTGTCTTTTTGTTCTCGTATCGCCTCCACGAGCCCGTTTTGTGCACAAGCTGCCAGCAGAGCATTGTTTCTCGCAGCTTTTGCTCCAAACATGGTGAGATTAGACAGAACTTCTGTGGAAAGGCTGGTGAACTACAGTCACTTCAGTTGCTCCACTGAGGAGCAGCTGGTGGAGGCTGTATCCATCTTGACAGAAGGCCGAGATACAGTGAAGCAGACTCCGTATACGCGCGTATACGGAGCGGCTGCTTTACTTCAGCTCACGTTCTCCTTGTTGTAATATGAGCTGCTGCACACGAAGGGGACTCAACTGAGCTCGCTGATTGGTCACTTGCTGACACGCCTACTGAATTGATTGACAGCGCTCAGTCAGCTGAATGTGAAACCTAGTTGAAAGTGAAACCTTTAACATGAGCAGCTCGCTGGACTTCTGCGGTGTTCTGATGCGGTGTTTCTACTATATATGTTATAAAAAGTTCTCTCAGAAATAAAAATAATAACAGGGAGCGCTTTTCCTGCAGCACACAGCCCACCAGGGAATATTAAAACATCGCCGCACCCAGGTAGGACCTGAATTCATTCATTTCAATCATCGAGTGAACGGAGGAAGAAGCGGTTACTTGACTTTAGGCAAAAAAACAAAAGAAAAGGCCCGATCAGCGATAAAGAAGGGGAATTTATTTCATTTGTGTAACATACAAAACAGTCCGGCGCCGGGAAGTTTATGGTCAGACACCGCGTATCGCGCACGCGGATCGCGTATGCGTAGTAAAAAAATACTTTTGCGCGTACTTGCCCTGAGGGGCTACGCGGGGCTACGCTTTTGCCACAGCGTACGTACGCTGCGTATGGGCGTATCGTGAGGACGCTCGAGTGTATCTCGCCCTAGATGTTCTAGCAAAACCAGCTCATAGAAGGAGGGTTTTGTTTGAAGAGGAGACAAGAGGCACTGGCATCTCTCCATGGTGGAGCTGGCTGGGAGGGAGTACCGTACACCTCGGTCGGGCAGCGTAGGGACACGATCCCATGACAAATTAGCACTCCTGTTAACAACAGAAATACCACATCTTCCTCCTCCAACTAAAGAAGCATTCTCTTTGACAACTGTGTGTCGCCGTGTTTGTTTGTTATGTTCATGATGTGTACTCGCTACAATTTCTATTTAGATTATGAAATATTCTTGTAAAAAAACTCCTCACTCTGTCAGTGAGAACAGATGTCTCAAGTCTTGTCAAGTATGTAGCAGCCTTAAGGTTGTGCCTGGTACCACAAGAACAAATCTTATTTCCACCACCTGTACCTGAGATCTTGTTTTTTGTTCTGCTCCACACTGTGGGGTTTCCTCGTGACACACACCTTATATCCAGACGTAAGAGTTGGAGTATATAGAAGGACCCATGAGAGCTAATACACAGAAATATTCAGTATTTAGAAATAGAGCTCCAACAGGTAGGATATTTTAGCTGAACATTACTTAGCGTTCACCCTCAGTTCAAGTCCAAGGTTCTTTATTGTCATTCGAAACACATGTGGTACTTTGTACATGAGTTGGAATGAAATTGTGTACACAGGGTCCCAGTTACATCTAACAACAGCATAAATATAGATTTTAAAAGAAACAGTAATAAGGATCTAAGATGTAAACTAAGAAATACAATAAAACCAATATGCCGATCAACAGCCGCACGAACGAGTCTGTGTGAGCAGATGAGTATGAATGAATGAACACAACAGCATGAAATAATCAGCAGCATGGATAATATTTTGCACACACAAAAAATCTCTTGTAAGAGGGTAGATTGGATTTTGTATAAATAAATAAGTAAATAAATAAATGAATAAATTACTTAATTATTAAGACATCGTATAGGAATTAAAAAAAGGTTTGCTTGCCCCTCTGTAAAAAAAAATCTGGTTTTCTATACTCCTTTTGCATTGGGTTCTCTGCTAGGTTTCATGGAGGACTTTGGTGTAAATATCCTGGATGTCAATGAAAATAAGAACAACACAAAGTGACGGCAGTGAAAGAGTTTTAAAAATATCATTTGTATCACTGTAAATTTTCTAAAACATTTGGATTTTTGGAGTAATAAGAGATTGCTTTAAGACAACAGAAATTTTGTGCAATAACTGCTCCCATTTGGTCTTGTCATTATCCAGGATTTAAAATAAACCCTTTAAGATAATCTGTTTACTTCCCTGGGTTATATGTTTAAAACATGTTTAAATAGCCTGGATATGGGAACCAGTGACCCGAAAAGGAAGAAGCAGGTAAAAGATAATGGATGGATGGATGGATGGATGGATGGATGGATGGATGGATGGATGGATGGATGGATGGATGGTTCACCTTTTTTTTACTGGAACACTGTTTTGCAGATAATTATTTTATTGGAGGAAACAAACACAACAACACTTTTCTTCTAACACAAAAACTTGTGTTATCTTCTTCCTGTGAAGACAAACTCTATTGTTTCTCACTGTGTGTGAAGTATTTTGGCCACTTCACACCTGTAACCCAGTCATACCAACCTCTGTTCAACATCAGGATGAGAGACTACAGTATACCTCTCTCTCTCTCTCTCTCTCTCTCTCTCTCTCTCTCTCTCTCTCTCTCTCTCTCTCTCTCTTTCTCTCTCCCCCCCTCTCTGTGACAGATATTGTGACGGTTCAAAAGACAAATTATTTAATATTTGTTCCCAAAAAGACAGTTTCATAAACAACATGTAGTTTTACAATATCAAAGTACACAATGAGGACATGATTAATAACATGTGTAGATTTTGTCCATTTTTTCCCTTGTTTTTCGCTCTGACTATCACAAAGCCATAAAAAAAATTGTAAACTAAAAATTAAATGGTATTATAAGTGGGTCGTGTATCAGAATAATGTATTAACATCCCAGCTGTACATAAATGTTTGATAACATTCATCAATAATTTAATAAACAGATCATTAGGTAACAAAATCAGTCAAAAGTGAAAAATGTTTTATGCTTCCAGACACAGAAAGCCTGTCAGCTGAGGACATTGACAGATCCCAGACTAGCTCAAATAAACAGAATTTATGATCCAAACACACACCTTACATATTTAATACTTTGGTCACTATCCAGCTGTGATATAGATCACAAACACTGGAAAACTGTGTTCCTGTAGATCACACTGTAGACAAGTTGTGCCATGTTAGCATAGAGCAGGTGGACAGAGGGACCAAGTCCAGGTATAATAATCCATCACAGAGGTGCATTTGTTAATCTCAGCTGTCTCCGGGGAAAGTCTGCAAAACTACCTGGTGAAAAATGAGGTGGGTGTTGGCAGCAATCCTTTCCTCTCCGTCATCGTGGCTCTGCACAAAATCAAACCTCGGAGCAACCACTGACCACAACATCTCAAGTAACTCTGGGTTGTCTGAGAAGGGACACACATCCCTAACCCCGGAGGTCTCTGCTCTAAAGCAAATTACTTACAGCGTTGAATTTCTGTAAGCACGCACACACAACCAACACTGGAAGAGTGATGACATTTCTAACTTGTGTTTTTATTTTGCCCGAAATAATCAGATTTTCTGAAATGATGTGCACAAACATACAGTTTTGTGTTTCAGTTTTACACTTTATGAAACAAATTCAGTTCTTCTTCTTGTCAATACAACAGTGATTCAGTAGTCACACAACACAGCTGGTCTCACTGCTCTCTTTCACATTTGCTGCCAACCTTTTGTCAAATCACTCCTGAAACTTTTCACCATCCACTTACCCTATTTTCCGGACTATAGGTCGCAGTTTTTTGCTTAATTTGCACGCCCTGCGACCTAAAGAGCGGTGAGACCTGTATATATGGATTTTTCCCCATATTTTTAGACCAATTTTTGGCTCAGATATGACTGTTTTTCATTTTGGCAAAAAATGGTGCAGTACCACTTTCAGCTGCTAGGGTACACCCACCGACCATTTCCACCTCATGTGTCTGAAAAAAGCCTCCTCTGCTCGGACTGACTCTGTCGCAGCCCGGCCTCCTGCTCTGGAGGAACTAATAAACTCTGTTGTTAGCTGTGTTTGTTAGCAAGATAAGTCAAGAACCATAGGACAGATTTTTATCAAATTTACAGAATGTAATCACTGCATGGACATTTACAAGTGACTAGCTTTATGAGATGTTTAAGATAAAAAAATCGATCTTTTAGCATCGTTTTTGTTAGCGGTTAACTACCATAAACGGATACTATTTAGATAAATAACTCGTGATCTACAGGACAGATTTTTATCAACCTTACAGAATGTAATTATTTGGTATTCATTTACAAACTGAGGCCTGTATGAGACATTTGAGATAAAAATTGTTGTTTTATAGACATAATCGTGTTAGCTTCGGGTTATTTTCCTGCTACTAGTTCACTCTGCTCACGTTATAACTGTGCAGCTACCCATCCAGGCTGTCATATTGTAAAGTTTGCAGATGATACAGCGGTGGTTGGATGCATCACAAACGATGATGAGTCCAGCTACAGGCAGGAGGTGAAACACCTGGAGAGCTGGTGTAGGAAGAACAACCTTCACATCAATGTGAAGAAGATGAAGGGGATGGTCGTGGATTTCAGAAGGAGAGCAAATACACCTGCCCACCCCCAAACATAGGATGATCTGTAGTGGAAGTGGTCTCCAGCTACAAGTACTTGGGTGTGCACCTGAAAGACAACCTCAGCTGGGGCAACACCACCATCCTGATCAAAAAAGGTCATCAGAGACTCTCCTTCCTCAGATGAGCTGGTCTGAGTTCAGTCCTCACCTCCTTCTACAGGTGTGCAGAGGAGAGCATCCTGTGCTCCAGCATCAACGTGTGGCATGGAGGCTGCACAAAAATTATGTCAAATTAATAAAAAATACTAACAGGGACAGTAGAGTAAGTAAATACAGCAGCAGAGTGAAGAAATGTGGTCAGTTTGTCCTATAGCAGCATAGTAAGGGACTAACTATAGGATTATCAAAAAGGAAAGACTTAAGCCTAATCTTAAAAGTAGAGAAGGTGTCAACCTCAAGGAAAGAAACTGGAAGTTGGTTCCACAAGAGAGGAGCCTGAGAACTGAAAGCTCTGACTCCAGTTCTGCTCTAGGAAACACAAGAAAACCTGACATTTGAGAACAAGGTGCTCTGTTAGGAAAGTATGGAACAATAAGATCCGTAATATTAAATGGAGTGAAGTGAAGATTCAACGTGTCTGCTGCTTCCTTATGTAGAGAACTGTACTAATTGGCTTTTCTATGTATGTGAATGTTTCTGTTCAGTGCCCTGAGACAACTTTGTTGTGAATTGGCACTATATAAATAAACAGAGTTGAACTGAATCATCTAAGTCATGGCACTCTGTTGAATTACTCTGCAAGACAGTGGAAAATAATAATACAGTAGAAGAGATTTTTTAAATTTGGTTTCTGTGTTCTCTGAAAAACACCTACTGTAATGAAATTTACTCTCAGTGGCTGTGTAGTCAGTTAATGTAAACTCAGTCAGGCAGAACAGGGTTTTGAGGATGTATTAAGTACTTAATTTCTATGCTATAAGTCAGAACCAGGTCAAGAGTGTGATGATGAGAATGAGTACCGTATTTTCCGGCTGAAAAGTCGTACCGCCCTATTTGTCGCATTAGTCCAATTATGTCCAATAAAGTGGAAAAATCCATAAATACGTTGCTTCGCCCCATAAGTCGCATCTATTATGCATCACTGCTGATGCGTCACGATCACCCGAAATGTGGGCCGGTGACGTTTTGCCCTGCTGCATATGGCGGCCACAGGAGCGAGCACGGAAGGACTTTACAAGATTAACACAGTAAAAACAATTATTTGTTTGCTGAAAATTATAGCAAAGATGTGTCTTAGCTTAACCTTTTCTTAATAAATGCACGTAATGGTCAAATCAGCTGGATTTAAAAAGTAGTTTCGCTATGTGCACCCGCGCGGGTGGGCTCCTGCGTTTTCTTTAAAATTTAGCAAGATAAACACTTAAAAATATATATTTGTTTGCTAAGAATTATAGCAAAAGTACCCTGATGCATGCTCAATAATCCAGGTAGAAAAATCTAAAAAAGCTAAGTCTGGTCCTCTGGACATTCAAAAAACAAAACAAAGCAAAAAAGATTGTAGAAACGTTTCATCTTTCGTCCAAAAGACTTCCTCAGTCTGAGGTGCTGTATTCAGCTCAGTCTTATAAATAGCACCCTCTCACAGTGGATCAACCAGTTGGCTGATGACAGCCGAAACCAGCTGCTCACATGATCAAGGAGGACCATCAGCCTGATGATGGATCGTTAGCACCCTGATGGTTGTTTGCTATTCACAGAGGGCTGAGTGATACTAGCAATAACAGCATTGTAAGAGGGGACAGTTGAACCCGGAGGCCTCCACCTCTGTTTAATGATGGACGGTTTCTTTTCACAAAGATGGCCTCCTTTACTCCTCTCTCAAACCATCGTTCCTCTCTATCAAGGATGTGAACATCTTCATCCCTGAAAGATGTTTCCCTGAAAGAGACATTTTGAATGTCCAGAGGACTAGACTTAGCTTTTTTAGATATAGCAAAAGTGTTTCTGAGCTTAACCGTTCCTTAATAAATTCACGTAATGGTCAAATCAGCTGGTTTTAAATTGTTTCGCTTTGACGTCTTCCAAACGGTCGCGCGTGCTGCGAAAATAAATTATAAATAAATCGAATTTTCGCTCTCCTACAGCTAAACGGTTGTAAATGTCTATCCAGTGATTACTTTCTGTAAGTTTCATCAAAATCTGTCATTTGGTTCTTGAGCTATTTTGCTAACAAACACTAGTTCAGACCTACCTCCAGAGTTCAGGAGGCCGGGCTGCGACAGAGTGAGTCCGAGCAGAGGAGGCTTTTTTCGGACACATGAGCTGGGAACGGTCGGTGGACCCCAGCGGCCGAAAGTGGTACTGCTGCCCCTAGCGGCCGAAAGTGGTACTGCTCCATTTTTTTTCATCAGAATGAATGGAACCTTTCATATCTCAGCCAAAACTTTGTCTAAAAATATGGGAAAAAATCCATAAATATGTTGCTTCGCCCCATAAGTCGCAGGTGTAATAATATTGGCAGTAAGGTATTTAAACACTTACGGGCCACCATTAATGTAATAATATAGGACTTATTGGTCAGTTTACTGACTTACCTATATTTTAGATGAAAGGTTTGAGCAGATTTTATCTACACACATCCATCATCAATATTCGCGAGTTCACCCTTTTTCCGGTATTAAATTGCTTTGACTGTGACTAGACAAAATGTAACTTCACGAGAGACTTCAATTTATGTTGATCCACCAAAAGATAGACCTTTTATTGAAATAATCATAAAAGTACATTAAACATTTGTATCGATATTAGCTCTGATTTACTAAACTACGTTGACAAGAATTCAAATTAAAAACAAACAGACAGTTAGGATCTAACTTACTGTTGGCACATTTACTTGAAGTTTACTGGCTTAGGGAAAAAGAAGAAATAGGAGGAATGAAAGCTAAGTTTAACGGAAGTTAATTATTTTGAAAAGACAGGGTGACACTTTCCAGAACAGATCCAGCTAGACTTCTCACCCGTGCAACATACAATCAACGCCTCGTTACCTGGTGAAGATACTTCTCTGGAGATAAGAGCAACGAAGTTTTGTGGACACCAACGGACTGTGTTGTCCAGTTTGACGTCCAGTTGACTTCCGCGCGTGTATTGCTGACAGACGAGCAGAAGAGCGCTTTTTCCGGCAGGAACAGAGCCAGCTCCTGACTGACTTTCAAAATAAAACTTCAGAAAACAAATTCTTTCAGAAATGAGTGTTGTTGAGACACAGCGAGGCTTTGCCGTGACTCCAGCTGAGACGTGGGTCTAATTGACACAATGACCAGAACGTTTCCAGCTTTTTCCAGAGGAGAAAACCAGTTGTTAGAAAGTTCTCCCCTTCGACACTAAAGTCAAAACGGAAGTAAGACTTTATATGGAGGGTGGAGTCTGCCCACCTCCTGAATGGCTATTGGTTGGTTTAACAAAACAACGGATGGATTTTTCATCCCCATAGGCAGAAGGTCTCTGAAGGACAGTAGGAAAACTTGTTTATAGAATCGGCCAGATGGCCGCTTGTGAGCACAGAGAATATTATGGCTAACTTCACAGACAACACAAAAGAAGCTGCAAGTTAAAAGTTTACCCTGACCTTGTGCCTTAGATTCAAAGACTGCTTGTTCTGCAGAAATAAACCAGCAGAAGGGTCAAACTCATGCAAGTAACAGATCATCATTAAATGACAAAAGTATACTGTAGATCAATTCTGAATTAACACACATTAAAAAGAAAGTTCAATCTGATTAATTGGTGTCCATTAATTCAAAATAATTGTAACAAAAATAGTGTCCACTTGTCTCCTTGAGAGCTTCAAGAAAGTGTAACACTCAGAGTTCAGAGAGATGTGAAAAGGTGTACTTGAAGGTCAAGCATGAGGACCTGTATCACTACACAGGACATGAAAATTTGTAAAAAAAAAACTGTGACTTATAGGCCAGAAAATACGGTATATATACAGACGTTTTGGGTAAAACCAATTGACTCTATTAAATTATTAAACGCTATGCTTAAGCTATCACTTTCAACATCTACATGAATATTGAAATCACCCATTTTTATGACTTTATCAGTATTTAGTAGTAAGTCAGAAAAAAAATCTGAGAATTTGGATAGAAACTGAGAATAAGGGCCTGGTGGACGATATATAAAAAGTGGCTTTTCTGATTTCCATTTTGGAAGTGTAAGACTGAGGTACAACAACTCAAAAGAATTACAGTCAATAATCCTGACTAAAAATAGCAGCTACTCCTCCTGAAATATGCAACGGATACCAGCTTAACATCAATGAGGTGATGCAGAGGAACAGGAAATGGCAAAAGTGATATTTTATGAGAAGATAACCCTTCAAGCTAATTATTGAAGTGCTAGCATTGTGAATAAGTCTTACAATTGAAGTTGGACAAATATTGCATAAATTGCATTGCTTTCATCTTAATAATTGTATTTAAATCAGTTTTTTTTAAAGTTAGACTTTATTTCATGCTTTAGTGAGTTGAACTTTTTTATACATTTTGTTCTCATGTATCATTTGGAAAGCTTTTTGATACCAAAGCAACTTAGACGAAGAAGTTAATTTGGCCCAAACCGTACACTCTTACTAAGAATTTATTCATCATCAGAACAAATCGAAAATGACTGCATGCATTTTTTTGGTTTAAAAATGCAGAACTTGGTTGCATATTTGATTTACATGCAAATAAAATGGCATTTAATTTTAAAGCAAATTACCCTTCTTTTGGATGTCAAATACAGAACCAATTTTACATTTGCTCTCCACTAAAACTAGGTGGACAATCAAGTGGGCCTAGGTGGACCTGTCTGTGTGTGGGGAGAGGGGGGTGTTTTAATTTGTCTGTCTGTTAGCAAAATATCTCATGAATAACAGTACAGTATTGGTTTTAATGAAACTCTCAGAAATAACTAATTAAATGTATATCCACAGCTGAATAACGTTTTGTCAACCCAAGCTAATCACCACAACTAATCAACTTTAGCTTACAAATTGGTGGTAACTATCAATTTTACAGATATTATGCTAAACTTTGTTGTGGTAGTAGCTGAGAATTATTTTCAAAGCGTATTTTGAGCAATAACAAATTACATACCATCTCGGTTTAAAACTTTGATAAGCAAGTTCGTGCATTCCTTCAGTGAATGCCAATTTCATTATAATGCCAATTTCATTAGCATCATGAGTCTTTGCAGGCCACTCTTGATGAAGCCCTAAATTTCGAACTGCTTATTTATCAAAACAAATACTTAAATCTGATTTTATTTAAATGAACTCTGCATGATCCTGCATCATCACTAAATTTGGTTTGTGTGATTAAAACGTGTGGGGTTTCCATCAAAACAGCCTTTTACTTGAACATTTATGCAGCCTCTCAGTCAGTCGCAGAGATCCTTGCAAAACTCCCTCAAGTCTTGATTAATTTGATTAATTGATAAGACAGCCGAGTTGAAGTTCACACCAGATATATTCAGTGCCAAAGTCTATGTTTTTTATAAAAGTTGGAGCCAATAACGGCATATTGGTTTGTTTAGGTTCAACAATGTTGTTCCACAGGTTTGGAGCTGCTTTCTTTCGTTCCGCTGTGTGGCTCAGTGCGAGAGAAGGAAAAAAAAAATGTGGCTTTGTGTAATCACAAAACAGACATGGGGCTTCAAAATTAAAATGTTGGCCATTGTTTTTGTTGAGCATTAAAAACAGAGCGAGAGAGGGAGAGAGAGCAGGGAGGGAATGGTTGGGACGGGGGAGACATTTCTGACCACAACTCATAAACCGCACGTTATTCAGACTGGCGTTCACCCATTATTTGTTCACAGGGGCTTTCAGTCAGTCTGAGGGAAATGTGTTCCAGCATCTGGGGAGTGGGGCGAGGGGGGATGATGGAGGAGAACGAGAGAGGAGGTGGGATGAACTCTTGCCAGGTGTCGGCCGTTGCCATGGCGTTCCATCAGGCGACTCCATAGCAGGCTCATCAGTGACTGAATGCCAATGGGAGGGCATGTTCGCTGTGGAGAAACTGAAAGTGGCTCTAAAGCGCTGGGCTCCAACCAGTTCCCACCCACCCATTCCACACGGAAGGGAATGTATAGAATGCGAGCTGTTTGTGTGATGTATGATTGGCAGGGAGAGTCTATATACAGAGTGGTTGCCTCACCCCCACCACCACCAAGAGGTCAAATCAACGTTTTCTGTCACATATAACTGAGCTGAGATGGAAACAGGGCTCAATCATTCCTTTTAGTGGTGATGTGCAGTGAACTGAGTGATGTGTGCAGATTTTTCATGCGTCCAGCTGCAGACATGACTGCATTGGAAAATCATTTTCACATCATCAAAAATCAGTGCTATTTCATCTTAGCCACTCTCCTGCTGCTGTGGGAGGAATGGTTTATCCTCCCCACTACCCAGGATTCCAAGCCCTGTTTCAGTGAACATTAGGCGGCATTGTTAGAAACGACACCATCATCAGCATATACAAAAACACCTCTATCCCCATTCGCCTATATCCCAGCTCAGCCACAACTTACTAATTCAGTAGCTAAATAGGCCTCGATGGCTGTAACTCTTAGCAACTGTTGCTATGTGTAACATTGTTGAACTGCACCTCTCGCTTGCTCTTCAGACGTGAATGACTAATCTATCACGGCGCGTCACTGAAAGCTCTTCGGAAGGCCCCTGGAGCCGCTCAACGCCCCCCTGTGACCCTCTCCTGGATGTTTCCTCATTACTTTATAATGTATTCATGCTTATGCGTGCATGGCGCTCGCCCTGGCCTCGTACTGGGAGGAAGCAGTGAGCTGTTCCAATAAGCCCAGCGCAATTTGCTCTTCATTTTATTAACAGAAAAGGAAAGAGAAACAGAGAAAAGCCAGCCCAGCGTCATGGCGGTGCCTTGCCAAAGCTCTCCAGCGTGGTGCACTGCCGACAAATTTCCTGCAATGTGACGACAGGATAGAGTCTCTCAGCATCAGTGGGGTACCTCCGCTGGCCCCCGGGAGATGCTGTCATTATGCATGTTTGCAATCATGGAGGCTGAATACCTTGGCTGGAAGCGAAGGAGAGGACTGACGGAGGCAGAGGGAGAAAGGGGGGAGAAATTGCGAGAGCGAGAGAATGTTTCGGCTCCTTTGCCGTGTTTTGAGCTCTCTGAAAATGCATGCGCTATCATAGCTGTGTTGTGTTTACCACAGCAGGAGGCAAACAGAGTCACGGAGGAGAGGCGCGGAAATGCCAGACACAGTAAAATGAGCAAAATACATACATTAGGACTCTGTGTTCTCTACACACAAGCAGAGAAGAGGGAAAAAACTCATTTCAATATAAATGGAAGACAAGCAGGGAGTGTTTCGCTTTGTATCATCCTTTTTTTAAATACGTACTCGCCTCATGTAAATATCCAGCCAAAGCTCTGAGACGAGTTTTGCTGGGAAGTCAGGATGTCAATAATTTTCTTCCTGTTGCTAAGGAGACTCTCAAACACAGAGCCCCCGCTTCCCTCCCCCATGGTCACCGTACAGTCGGTCAAAGAAGGCTTTCTCTTTCCAGACCTCGCTCTTGTGCAATCAGACACACAGAAACATCTCTGCATCAGGCCGCTTCATGGAGACCCCCAACATCTGGGGGTTGTATCGATTTCCACTGGGGGAGGTCTCCCTAGTGAGGCAGCTACTTCAGCGCCCAGCTGTGGTGTTCTTGTGCAGAAGGTGCTTGTCTTACAGGGTGGTTGACACAAGCCGAGGCTTTAATGTATCAAAGGAAAATGGTTAATGTGAGGTGAAGCTGCAGAGAGAGCTTTGCAAATACTAAACATTTCAGTCTGTCAGCTCCTAGTTAGGAGAGGAAATGTGTGACACAAATAGGTGTTGTGTGGCTGCCTCCAAACGATCCCTCTTTCAGCCTGTTGTCACCTTCCTGACAGGCCCCACTGCGCCACGTATCATCTGACACGTCGGGCGCTCGCAGCTTCAGATGATAGTCTGCTGTTCAGCTCGTGCACACAGCCAGGCTCGGACACTTTCACCTCTCTGAGCTCTACGTGCACGAAATGCTGGGGTCGTTTGGTTATACCCCGTGTGGCTCTGCCTCGAAACAGTTTCACAATCTGTGGGAGTCGATCACCAAAGAAGAGTAATGGTGTCAACTTTCAGGAATATTGTTTTATTATTTAATCTGTCTCTAAATCTTCTTTAGGATGCTGCCTCAGAAAACGTAATACCACATTTATTTGGACTATAAGGCGCACTTAAAATCCTTAAATTTTCTCACAAATCGACAGCGAGCCTTACAATCAGGTGTGCCTCATGTATTAATTCTGGTTGTGCTTACTGACCTCGAACTGATTTTATGTGGTTATTGTGAACGAGTTGAATAAAGTTGGACTATCTGACTGTTTTGTTTCGCTTAAAGTGTAGCTGACATGATTTTTTTACTATGCATAAAATTGCTCAAAATATCTTTTATCATTTAAATATGTTCGTTTTTGCAAACAAAATGATAAATCAATTTAATTTTGCTTTAAAAATTATTTTAAACTTTGCGCCGTGTTTATTCGCGGGAAATCCGATTACACGCGAATGCAACAGCTGTGTCGTAAAATCAGGCAGAGGGCTACGTCTCTTTAATAGCGGACAATTTATAACCCGACGAATTTAGAAATCTAAGTGAAGATTTGAGCTATTTGTCTTCATTTTGGGAAGCAGAAAATAGTTTGGGTGATGGAACAAGAAACAACAGGATCTAATTTAGGTCTGCAGCCGTATGAGACTTTCCTTCAGGTGGAGCGCTGGCGAGCTCCTGACACGCGCAGAGCTCTGCCCGATTTTACGTCACAGATGGTGCATTCGCGTGTAATCGGATTTCCCGTGAATAAACACGGCGCAAAGTTTAAAATCATTTTTAAAGCAAAATTAAATTGATTTATCATTTTATTTGCAAAAACGAACATATTTAAATGATAAAAGATATATATTTTGAGCAATTTTATGCATAGTAAAAAAATCACGTCAGTGACGCTTTAATGTGCCTTATAATCCGGTGTGCCTTATTGTCTGGAAAAAAATACAACAAACAGGCTGTGAATAATAAAAAAAATGACCACAGAGTAATGTTTATCATTAACAGTTTATTTTATTTCACTCCCAACTGTGAAATACACTTTTAATTATTTACTTGCATTGTTTTGCAGAAGTCAGAATGCACCAATCATATACAACATGAAGATTTATTTGGGTTAGGAACATGCTTTGTGAGTTCTGAATGGATAATTTCTCATTTGTAATAAATGTCTCTTTGAAGCCCTTTAATTTGTTTGATTCTGACCCGATTCACAAGTAAAGATAAGGTGACATAAATCATCGCAGTTTGCCCAAATGGTATTTAAAAATATTTACATCACTGCCAGTTTTGCATAACATGGTTATTTATTTAGAAAGTTGTGGTTATTTACTACAACCATAAAAAGTGTCTGGTGCAGCTCTGGGCACCCCCAGCAGGAATATCATTCTGCAGGAATAATATTGTAATTTAAAATGAATGATAGGCCAAAAATGTATCAAATAGCAAGTGAATCAACTGCTGTGACAATTTTGAGATTGAAGTGTTTAAAAAAAAAAGCAGCAATCCAGTTTGAACCCATTTGTTTTTATAAGACTGGGTTGCTGTATTTGCATATTGCCCAGGACATCCTAATAAAATAGATTAATCTCAATGGATTTCTTCCTGGTAAAATAAAGGTTTAAACAGTGCTGGGCAGCGCTAATCCAAAAATTAGTTCCGCTATTTTAAAGGACTTATTGATTTATTTAGGTCCGCAATTTCAAAAGCACTTATGTATTAGCAATGCTAGCGGACGCTAATGCTAACACGCTAACCGCCATTTTGAAGAGGGCAAATGCGAAATACTTTTTTAAATCCAGCAGATTTGACCATTTGAACTAGCACAAGGTTTTTCTGAGCTTAACCGGTTCAAATGGTCAAATCTGCTGGATTTAAAAAAGTATTTCGCATTTGCCCTCTTCAAAATGGCGGCCGCAAATGGCGAAATACTTTTTTTAATCCAGCAGATTTGACCATTTGAACCGGTTAAGCTCAGAAAAACCTTGTGCTATAAAGTCAGCTAAGAAATATATTTTTCTCAGCAAAGAAATAATTGTTTTTACCGTGTTTTCATGGAAAGTCCTTATCTTCTGTGGCCGTCGCGGCCGCCATTTTGAAGAGGGCAATTGGCGAAATACTTTTTAAAATCCAGACGCGTCGCGTAGGCCGCTGAGAAACATCCATAAGTTCACCCTCCATGTTAAAAACTCTTCGTCTGACTCTTCGAAAACAAGCAATAAGGCTGCAGAGTAACACACTGGCTGCTAACTGAGAGCGCTCGCTCTAGCAAAGAGACTGAGGGGACGCTTTTTTGTCACGGACCACATCCGGCGCTGACAGGATATGGTCTGTTAGCAGTCGTCCGGGCCTGTAAATAAGTTTTTTCGTTTTTACTGATAGATAATTAGTTATTAACGGTACTGCATTTTAAAATAGCGNGGACGCTTTTTTGTCACGGACCACATCCGGCGCTGACAGGATATGGTCTGTTAGCAGTCGTCCGGGCCTGTAAATAAGTTTTTTCGTTTTTACTGATAGATAATTAGTTATTAACGGTACTGCATTTTAAATAAAAATAGCGCAAATCCGCTTATGAATTATAAAAGTTAGTCAAACCGCTGTAACGCTAATAAATTGTTTAGGTACGCTATAAGCGGATTAGCGCATTAGCGCTCCCCAGCGGTCTGACGCCCACCTTTGGGTTTAAATAAAATGTAAAAAAAAAAATCTGACTACTTGTAGCTCGTGAACCCGGTAAGAATAAAACTGTTTCTCCAAGCTGAAGTTGTTCAGAGAGCTATCTACAACAGGTAAGATATTACTTGTATCCACAGAACCCCACTTCAAACGATCTAAGTAATTCCAGAAGTGCATCATTATTGTACAACGTCTTTTCACCCTCACAAGCAATTTGTTCAAAGAATATTTTGACGGCATCACTAAATCTGGAATAATCCAATATAATTTGCCAAAGTGTTTTATTTCTAAAAATCCTGTTTTTATTATAATCCATTTTATAATGTCCTGAAATAAAAGCAGAGAATCTTCATTTGAAACAGCAGCAGATAAATAAATGTGACAATTTGCAAAAAGAAACCCACAGTTTGTGTCATTTATTACTGTTAATATGTGTGACTGTCCATTCTAATCTTGTTTGGCGTAATTTCTTGATTAGAAGTGAGTAAATCTTGAAAATATTAGTAATAATGCAAGATGAGAACAACATGTAACGTAATATGGAGTTACATGAAAACAAAGTGAAATATAACTTATCCGGTCATTTTTATTTTATGTTAATCTGTAAATCACTTACACGTTTAATTCTAAATATCTGAATAAACATCATATCTAAATAATTACCCATTAATTCCCTGTTGCATTAACGTTAGTTACTTGTTTTTTTTGCGCCATATTTGGCATAAAACAAAAGGCTTCTTATTATATAATCAATATTCCACACAGTCAATCTTTTGTTTTCTTCAAAGAAAATTTTAATTTGAGCACCTGGAACAATTCTGTTTTTAACAAACTAACAATATTTGTGCCCATTTTTTTTTTTCAATCCTCCACTTTCTTTGATCCCTTTCTGAATGTTGACAATGACAACGTGAAGCAGTTTTATTATGCATGCAGAACACACAGCCATTGTCAGCCGCAGGCTTGCCTTTAACATGAAAATTGGCCGAGCCTTAAGACTTCAGCTGATGTTTTCTAAGTGCATACACGCAGGCAATGGAGTTGCTGGCTGAGGGCTAAACAGGGAAAAGACAAAAATGACAGGGATTTCACCAGCGAATCCTTTTAGCAGGCCACTGACACATGAATGGGGGCAAAGAGAGAGAAAGGAGAGAACAGGGAGTGAGAGAGAGAGAAAGAGTAGACAACCAATTTGGGAGTAATGCAACTAAAAACTGACAAGTGTAATTTCATCCATCTGGGCCGATGTGTAAAAAGCACTGCTCTGAACATTCCCCATGATTCCCCCTGATTGATCTTCCCCTGGTCTGAAACACCTATTATTAGCCACAGGCCTAATAGCACCAGGATGGCTCAGTGCTCTCCCAGGGGCCAATTCTCCGGTCATCTGCCCCTCACTCACCACAGCTGTGGAAACCAACCAGGGAGAGGCTGCAGAGATGGCAGGAGGCGGGGAGTGGTGGTGAGGAGGAGGAGGAGATGTGGCTGCCAAGAGAGGATGGAGGCGTACCTATATCGGGCGAGGAAAAGAGGGATGGGGTTTGGGTTGAGGGGTAAAGGAGACAAGGGGTGGAGTGGGTAAAAAGAGGGAGATGGAGAACTGAGACTGGACATGGAAAAGCCAGCGTCAATGGAGAGGAGGGGAAAAGAGAGACAAAGAGAGACTGGGTTATTCACGAGCATTTTAATTCTCAAAATAAACAAAACGTATCCTGAGTCTCTTCTTTGTTTGCACTTGGATCCAAAAAGTGGACCAAAAGCACAATTATTTTATAAAACATTTAGGTGTTCTGGTAGTTTACGGCCTTCAATACTCACATTTTCTCTTATTTTACTATTCTTTTTACCATACACATCATCCATCCATCCATCCATCCATCCATCCATCCATTATCTTTACCCGCTTCTTCCATTTTGGGTCACGGGGGTCACCGGTGCCCATGTCCAGCAATCACTGTGCGAGGGGCAGGGTACACCCTGGATGAGTGTTTCTGTTCATATTTAAATCACACATCTCTCGTGCACAGCTGAAAGATGATGCCACAAGAAGTAAACATTTGGACAATATGAACATTAAGAAGAACACTTAAAAGTGGATATATCTGCTCACAGTTCCATGAATTTTATATTGATCCTATATGAAGTCAACAGATAACAAAAAAATCACTAATATTCAACAAAATAGAAAGGTTTTATCAATGGAGGAGAGTGAAATCTGTTCTTGTTTGTCCCTTTTGGTGCTGGTTTTATTTATTTATTTATTTATTTATTTATGTAGCAGTGGATTAAGGGGATGGGTCTGTGTTAAACTCCCCTGTTCATCCTTTTATTGATGGAGAGAGCCCTCAGGTGAGGCGTAATGCATCTTCAAGGACAGTGATGACTGGCTACCTTCACTTAACCAAAAAATGTACAAAGTCCTGAAAAGTGTCTTCTCTCAGATGTGACAGATCAGAGCAAATGCAGATTAACACCTCAGAGGTAAATGATGAATGTCCTCCTACGCAAAAAGTTTCAATGTTTAAAAGTTGTTAAGACCTGAGGGATTCATTTTAAGGACATTTGTCTTAAAGCTGCAGGCCACAAAACCTGAAAGTGAAATGTTTAAAAGACTGAACATTTTAGTGCCAACGGTTGAAGCATGCACAAGATGATTCAGTGTGCATTTCTTTTTATTGACCTCAGTGATAAATGCATCTCAACTTGTTGTATTTTTATTTAATGTTTTAAACTCTTAACTGAGGCATAATGAGAAACTGAAAGTTATGCACCATAACTCATGTTCCCTGAAGGAAGGGAACGAGGTGCAACATACTTGCTATGGGAATTGCGCCCCCGCGCGATTACCTGAAGGAATACATTCACGCCTTTTACGGCAGGGGGCGTCACCCCGCGCCAGAGGTACCGCCCTTTAGGTACTTAGGCGACTGACGCCCCTCCAACTGTCTCCAAAATTGCACTTCACCGAGCTTTCAGCATTGAAAAGGGCCAGCTATGTTGCACCTCGTTCCCTTCCTTCAGGGAACATGAGTTATGGTGCATAACTTTCAGTTCCCTTTCAGTTCGGTCTCTCGGTGCAACATACTTGCTATGGGAACGTAATTCATTCACGCCCTTGAAATGCTCAGTGAAATGCCTGTTAGTGTGAACGTCTGCCCTTGACCAGAAGGCATCTCAAAGCTACTTTCTATTGTGTGTTAGAAAGAACAGCCTGAGTGACGTCACACGCAGTAACATCCAAACTGTAGTACTTTGCAAAAGTGTTTAAAGAGTTCCAGTTCGCAGCAGCACAAATGTCTGCAACTGACACGCCCTTGAACAATGACCAGGAAGTAGCCAAGCCCCTGGTTGACATAGTTGCCAAGTCCGCTTATTTCAAGCGGCATTGGGCTTGTTTTTCCCTGGAGTCGCTTTCAAAATTGGTTAGCCGCTTGTGGCGGTTTTTTGGGCTTCTCGCGGACATTGAGTCGCTTATTTGTGCTTGTTTTTCAGTCGAGCAGTAATGCGAGTGGTAGGTAGTTTGTCACGCCCCCCTTCCACATATGTTACGTCAAGGAGGATGTGTTACGTTCAGGTGCAGTTGGCGCAAGCGACAGTCAGAGCCGGTAAAACTATATAAGCGCGAGCAATTAATGATGAGTCAGCATGAGCAGCATATAGTGACACAACATATATATCTTGTATCATTCAACTATGTTAGTTTTTAGCAAACAAAATGATAAATTAATGAAAATTACTTTCAAAGTGAGTTTAAAATTAAAAACCGTGTTTCTTCACGGGACATCCGACTACACGCGAATGCAACATTGTTATTTATTCTTTGTCTATTCATTCATTCATTCAACCTTTATTTGGTAAATCTCATTGAGCCTCGAGGGCTCATTTACAAAAGCGACCTGCTACAAACTAAAGAATTTAGTGAAATGTCTAGACAAGACAACGCTAATATGAGCTCTAAGTGGGGTAAATATGGAAAAAAATATAATAAAGATTGGGAGAAAGAGCGTGCTCTTCAAGACTGGATCCGACCACGACCACAGATGGGAGAAAAATGCAAAATGTATTTTTATTTTTTAGACTGAATACGTTCTTTAATGTATAATTTTGCTGGTTATATGTAATGCCATAATAAATATGTTTATACTGTTTAAAACTGCCTTTTTTTACACAATGGGATGGGGTGCTTTTTTTGGGCTTTTTTTGAAAGAGCGAGTCGCTTGTTTGTGCTTGTTTTGAAGGAGCTGATCGCTTCTTTCGGTCTGGAGATCTGGCAACCCTGCTGGTTGAGTGAGCATGGACTCCAGGGGGTACTTGTTGGCCTTTGCTACCGTATGCCCTTTTAATGGCCTCCGTCACCCAATGTGAGAGGCGCTGTCTTGATAGGGCCTTTCCTGTAGCAGGTGCGGCAAAGCATACGAACAGTTGGTTTGTTTTTCTCCATTCGGCTGTTCTCTGCATGTAGATGCGTAAAGCCCTCACTGGGCAGAGAGCCTGTAGCCTTTCCTGTTCCTGAGTGAGGACAGGATCAGGCGGAAAGGAGGAGAGATCAAAGTCTAGACTCCTATGGTTCCGAGTCAAAACCTTGGGAGTGTATGCGGGATTAGGCCTTAGTGTGACCTTTGAACCGTCAGGGGCGAATCTGGTACACAGTGGATGTACAGACAATGCATGGAGGTCACCCACGCGTTTCGCCGAGCAAAGAGCCAAGAGAAGAGAAGTTTTATAAGATAGAAGATCTATCTTATTCTCGCTCAGAGGCTCGAATGGCGGGTCGCAAAGAGCCATCAGAACCGCCAAACCGTCTGCCTGTTTGTTGGAACGATAGCTTCTCCACCTGGCAGAAATAAATAAATAAATTTTAAAAAACTCAGTTGTTGTGTGATCAAAGTAAACACAAGCAAACATTATATTAAGAACGTTGATTTACCTGCTGTAAGTCAGCTGTTTATCACGGAGTAAAGTCCGGTTCTGGTCCACAGTCCACTCAGCGTCTGGTGTGGAGCTTGTTAGATGAAGCGGTCCCACTTGGTGTCAAATCTGTTGACTCTTATCCAAATTCCAGCTTTAACTTGTTGTTAACTTGTTGACAACAACTTGTAGTTAGCTGATTTTAGCCAGAGAGGAAAACAGGCTGCCTCGTCTGCTCTGTTAGTGTTTACCTCAGGCAGCACGCATGCGCAGTAGTGAAGGTTCCAAAAATCACAGCGCCATCTAATGGCCCAGCATGGTAACTACAGTGAAATCATGAGGACGGAGGGTGGAGGGGGAGAGGGGGAGAGAGTCGTATCCACAGAATTCGACCGTGTAAACGCAAAACTTTTCACCTAATTAACATACCCAAAACATCTGTTTCCCCCACACAGTGTCCGTGTAAACAAGCCTCAGGATAATTTGTTGATAAGGAGCCCAGTTTCCTTTCAAAGTCATGAGGAACATTCTGGTTCGACTCCGATTCTTTTCCACACACAGTAACGTGATCACAGCCACTACTTTGAGGGTGTGAAAATTGTGTCTGCCTTGGGGCCTCCGACGTGCTCTTCTGTGGTGCAAAATTGTCACGTGTTTGTCTGGTTAGTGTATTAGCCGGCCCCTTGCTCATAATGGAGCGGGGGCTGGGACACTTGCCCTTTCCCACCTGTCTCCGCGAAAGGTGTAGGGACTGTTCACAGACGCCTCCGGGTCTGTCTACTGGAGACAGGTCCTGAGGCACCCAGCTGGGGCTTATTGAGTAGGCTGGCACCCCATGAGCCATGAGGGAGGGGGATGTGCCCCCCCCCCTTTATGATGGCAGACAGACCAGAGAGGCCCGTACTGTTGACATTATTTGTGTTGGTGTGTTGTTGTTGTTTTTTTTTAACGTCAATAAAACAGGGATGTGCTGTTTTATGAACTTTATTCGTGCTTACGTGCAACGACATACATGATTTGATGTCACTCACAGCAGGGAGAACATGGTTTGTGCATGCAACAGAGTTATCAGCCATTTGTACATTGCTACAAATAAAGTCTGAATAAGGTGCGAACACTCCCGTTACCGCGTGGGCGGGAGGCCGTCTGAAATGTAAACGTGGGCCTGGTTCATCAGGCACGTTTTTGGCGAGTGTCCCGGCTCGCCGAGGAGGCCCTATGCCTGCTCGCTTGGCGTGGGACTAACCTATTTTAGTTCCATGCGTGCTCGGAGCGAGATTGGCTCGGCGGGGGTCTTTGCCGAGGTTCCTCCTCGTATGCTGTCCGCTTCTGCGGTGGCGCACGCGTCGTCGAGCAGTGCCGCGGCTGTGCAGGTCTGCCGCCAGCGGGTTCTCTGGGGTGGGGTGGGGGGCAAAACTCCGACGGGGAATGCCCACCCTGAGAGCTTCAGCCTGCCTGCGCCTTTGGTCCAGCTTGGTTTGGATTCGCTCCAAAGTCTGGCCAAAAAGTCCTTCCGCTTCTATCGAGTGGTGGAGAAAAGGCACCTTTTGTCCCTCCGGTAAATCCGTCAGCGTCATCCACAGGTGGCGGATCGCGATGACCACTTCCGCCATACCTCTGCCCTGAGCCACAGCAGCTGACCCCATCATGCGGAGAACAAAGTCTGTTGCTCTGCGGGCTTCGTCCAGTAATTCGGCAGCAGCTTGCTTATCCGAGGTTTCCTGCAGTTGTTGGAGTTTTTCTGCGAGGTAAGCCTGCATCATCGCGGACGCGTTCATGGCGCGCCGCGAGTCCTTGAGCTCTGTAGCACTTCTCGAGAAGCGACGCTGAGGCTCTGCAAGCTTTGCTGGGGAGAGTCGGTTTTGTTCCTGATGACTTGGGAGCTAGGTGGGATGCCAGCGTGTCCTCAATCTGAGGCGCGTTGGCTAAACCCACCTGATCCATGCCTTCCATGTCGAGGAATTGAGAGAGAGGAATGAGCATAGGCGCACGTGGTTGAGGCCAGGTGCGGGTCAGTTCCGTGAGGAAGTCAGGGAAGACTGGCATCCTATGCCTTGTTGCAACCTGCTGTTTAGAATAAAAATAGTTCCCCGTCAGCCTCGTGACCTGTTGGCGAGGTGGGGGTTCCGGCCAGGGGATGTTCAACGCGTCCGCTGCTCTGTGGCACAGGTCGAACAGGGCTGGGATGGAGAAGTCGGTTTCAGGGAGCGCAGGTACCGGGGTCCTGGAGAGGTCCTCTCCCGGATCCTCGATTTCGAGTTCTGGTTCCTCCACTGAAAATTTGCCCGAGGCTGAGATGGAGATCTCGTCTTCATTCATCATGCCCCTGGTGTCGAATTCGACTGTTAGGTCCACCATGGGAGCAAGCGGGTCAGGACTGTCGCTTCATTCGACGCGTGTGCTGTCGTGTAGAGCCATGTGTTCGAGCTCTGGCGTCGGAGTGAGGGTCTCCGTGGTGTCCGGGTCCAGTGGACCAGCTGAGCTTCCCATGGCCTTGGCCACGAGGTTCACCCGTTGCCGTAGCACCGCGTCCAGCATCTGGCTGCAGTGTGGGCAAGAGTCGGGCGCGTCCAGAGCTTGTCTTTCATGAAATATACCCAGGCAGACTGGACAGGCCTCGTAGGTGTCCGTCGTTGCGAGAGCAAATCCACAACCACTGGGACAGGCGTGCGAGGTTGGGCTCGCCGTCGCGTTGGGTTTCCTTTGAAGTTTTGTCTTTCGCTTTGCCTTCTCCAGAGGTATGTCCGAGACAAGGCGAGCGAGACCTTCCAGAATCCTTTTTCTTCTTTGTTCAGGTGTCTCCGCCATCGTGTCGCTTTCGCTGGCTAGCCCGCTAGTGTGTTAGCCGGGGTAGCAGTTGTGGCGTAGTTATAACACCGTTGTAGCGAAGCAACCTGTAGGGAGGGGAGAGAAAAGACTTCAAAGTTATAGAAATGTGCTGGACTAGCTTACGCAGGGAAAAATTCTCTCTGCGCTCTGTGCAGGGATCGAGCTCACCTCAGGTCGAGCGATGGAGCAACAGATAAGTCCCGCGAAGAGAGGTAGTTCAGGTATTTGCGAGGTGAAGGCAAAAAAGAGACGGTTGGAGGGGCGTCAGTCGCCTAAGTACCTAAAGGGCAGTACCTCTGGCGCGGGTGACGCCCCCAGCCGTAAAAGGCGTGAATGTATTCCTTCAGGTAATCGCGCGGGGGCGCAATTCCCATAGCAAGTATGTTGCACCGAGAGACCGAACTGAAAGGGAACTTTTGAAGTCAACAATGAAAAGTGTTGGATAGACAAGGTCAGCTTCATCTTTTACATTTTTCAAGATGACATTGTTTATTTTGCCAGAATCTGATTTTTTTTTTAATATCAAATACAGCCTTTGAGTTGATTTGTTCATTTATTTATTCATTTATTTGAACAGCTCATCTGGTCTTTGCACTTTTGCTTGATAAATTTCTAAGCTGCCTCTTCCAGACAGGAATAGTTTGATCTTTAAATAACAGGCCTTGACACAAACAAAGCTTTCTCTCGATAAAACTGCGCTCGCTCCTACTTTCTGCCCTGAAGCCAGCAGCGCAGCTTTGTGTGAAGCCTCAAAGTCAGAGTTTCCCAGTCCTGCAGCAGACAGAAGGTGGCCGAGCTATCAGCTGACCAACTCCTGAGAACAGCAGCAGGGTCTGAGAGCGAGGCGAGCTCTTCCTGCCAGGTGAGACTGCTTTTCTCTTCACGTCACTTCCACTCCACTTCACACTGTGCTCTTAAATTTCAGGCTCTTCTACCTTGCAGGTTGTGATGGCTTTTGTGTGTGCGCTATTTCCTCCTGTGGGTAAATTTGTGTGTGTGTGTGTGTGTGTGTGTGTGTCTGTGTGTGTGTGTGTGTGTGCGTGGGTGTGTGCGTGTGTGCGTGTGTGCGTGTGTGTGTGTGCACAAACCTGTGTGTGTGTGTGTGTGTGAGCCTCAGCTTTCCTGTTTGGCTGGACACTGGTGCTGCGTGCTTGTAGCGTGACGTTACCTTATGAAGAATGGTTTGTGTTCTTATTGCACTCTGCTGCAAGCATCTCTAGTGTTTGTTTTTATAATGATAAGAAGTTGATTACAAGGCTATAATTTTTTCAATGACTTTTTTTCTAGATTTAAATTGTGTTGTTTCCTTAAAAAAAGAGAATAGTTGATCCAACTTAAATGCATTGTTTCAATTGGTAACAACTAATTCAATTAAGTTTATTCAAGTGAATTTATTAAGTTTTTCTAACTTGACAAATTCAAGTAAGTTTTATTTAAATCAATTAGTTTATTTCAAATCATTCTGAGTTAATTTTATGGAAAGTCAACTCAAAATTTTAAGTTGTTCCAAATCAAAACTGAACTATCCAAAAGTAAATATACTCACCGACGTTATATACAGCTTGAATATCAGTCAAATTAAATGTGTGTTTCAAGTTATTTTAGTTTTTCCACTGAGTAAAATACTTTCATGGTAAATACCAGGAACACATTTTACTCTGCATGTGTGTTACTCATGTGCACGAAAAGAAGTTCAAAAAGTCCAGTTCAAAACCTTAAGCTTCCAAAACAGCTCTTCTATTCAGTCAAGACAGAAGACATTCTGTCCTGTGGCTCGTCGGTGTCTTTACTGTGAGCTCTGAAGTCTTCCAAACTAATCACGACTTTTGGAGACATCTTGTGCTGCTCAGGTGCATAAATATTGTTTAGAAGACCTCATATATGAAGGCAGTGGCTCAGGACAAGCCAGGTTCAGAGCATATATCAAACCCAGAAGGAGGGCCCATGTTGAGGCAGCTAGTCAGGTCATGCAACACCTGCACTCCTTCAAGGATGATGCTGATGTCTTCTGGAGACTCTTTCAATCCCTCTCCCTCTTTCTGAATCACAAACACTGCCATGGTGAGATGTTTGAGTTCCATCTGAGCATCATCTCCACTGCTGCCTTGCAGTGAGGTGAACAATGTGTTAAAACTTGAAGACTGTAACTCAGGGGCGTTTTTACCATACCATACCATACCAACTTTATTTATAGAGCACTTTATGCACCCAACAGGACCAAAGTGCTGTACACACAATCACAAAATACAATACAATCATAAAATGGAAGGGACTAAAAACAGTACTAAAATAATAAATTATGAATACAATAAAACAAAGCTAAAACATCTCAGATTGTACCAAAAGCCAAAGAAAAAAGATGAGTTTTAAGAAGAGACTTAAAAACAGCAAGTGAAGAGGCCTGTCTTATGTCTAATGGGAGGTCATTCCAGAGCTTAGGAGCTACCACAGAGAAAGCACGGTCCCCTCTAAGCTTGCGCTTTGTCCTCGGTACTCTCAGAAGCAACTGGTCAGCTGACCTGAGCGAACGAGAGGGTGTGTAGTAATGCAGCAGCTCTGACAGGTATGGAGGGGCATGGCCATTTAGAGCTTTAAAAGTAAATAAAAGTATTTTAAAATGAATCCTGTAACGCACCGGCAACCAGTGCAAAGAAGCCAAAACAGGGGAAATGTGGTCAAATTTTCGTGTACCTGTTAAGAGTCGTGCAGCTGCATTTTGAACCCTCTGAAGCTGGGAAGTACACAGATCACTAATACCAACATAAAGTGAATTACAGTAATCCAGCCGTGTGGTCACAAATGCATGGATTGCTGTTTCAAAGTGCTGTCTAGGAAGGATGGCTTTTACTTTGGCTAGCTGCCTCAAATGAAAAAAGCTGGATTTTACAACTGCTTTAATCTGAGACTCCAGCCTAAGACCAGCATCCAGCTTGACCCCTAGATTTGTAACAACTGGCCGGACATACTGAGCCAAGGAGCAATCGGACAGAGAGTCTTCAGTCGAACTGCCAAAAATCACCACCTCTGTTTTGTCTTCGTTAAGTTTCAAGAAGTTTAGGGCCATCCAGGCCTTCAAATCTTCCAAACATAGGAACAGAGACCGAAGAGAGGCTGAGTCTGCTTTCTTTAAAGGTACGTAGATCTGTGTGTCATCTGCATAACAATGAAAAGCAATCCCGTATTTCCTAAAAACAGAACCAAGCGGAAGGATGTACAACAAAAATAAAAGAGGGCCCAAAACTGAGCCCTGCGGAACACCACATGAGAGTGGAGCAGAGGAGGACCTATGTCCATCAAGACAGACACAAAAAGTACGCTTGGTCAGATAAGATTTAAACCAATCTAAGGCTATATGACCAATGCCCACCCACTGTTCCAAACGTGTGATTAAAATGTTGTGATCCACTGTGTCAAACGCAGCTGATAGATCCAACAACACCAAAACAACGCAGTCACCAGAATCAGTCGCCAAGAATATATCGTTAAAAACTTTTAAAAGAGCTGACTCTGTGCTATGAAATGATTTAAAACCGGACTGAAAAACCTCTAAAATATTATGATCAATGAGATAGGCCATTAGCTGATTATAAACTACCTTCTCAAGAATTTTCGAAACGAAGGGCAATTTAGAAATTGGTCTGTAGTTCGCCAGGACAGCAGTATCCAAGTTTGATTTCTTAATTAGAGGCTGGACAACTGCATGTTTCAGATTTTCAGGAACAGCACCTGAGGACAGGCTACTATTCACAAGAGCAAGGATCGAAGGACCTATAGAAAGAAAAACCTCATTGAATAGTCGAGGTGGAATAGCATCGTCTGGAGAACCAGTTGGTTTTAAGTGGCTAACGACCTCCTGCAGGGAATGCAAAGTCACACATTCAAAGCTATGAAAAATAGCAGAGCAAGGCACAGTATCTACAGGGTCATGAACAGTGGGTACACTCTTAACCCTGATATTAATTGTATTTAAACTTTTTAGTAATCATTAATTATTCTTTTATGTTTTGTATGTTGTCTCATTACTAAATACAAATAAGTTTACTGTACTTTTTTACTAAAATATAGAGTGCAATTATTCGGTTTAGCAGAGTTTACTAAAGATTTTTTGTTTTTGAAATGAAGGGGCGGGGCCTATTCAAACTCTGCCCTGCTGCGCATGTGCGGACAAGTTCCTCGACTCTGCTTTCCTGTCGGACTTTTTTTTATTTTTATTTTTTATTATTATTTTTTTTATTAATTTACTACAGATACATTTACAATCATAAGAATGTGAACAAAAAGAACAAAGGACAAGATTACAAGAACAAGGAACACAGAGAAAAAAAAATAACTATGCCAGGGGGGTGCCAGATTTCTACAATGAGTGCATAAAAAATAAAATTATACATTAAATATACTCAAGGAGCTACAACATTCAAACGTGTTTATAGCTTTCTTGTTGTTACTCTTAGAAATGGTGCATAAATATAATTCTATTTCTTTAATTAAGCCTGGAAAAAAAGGCGAAGATGATGAAAATTTACATTTGTGAATATGGTATTTGCCAAATATTATAATTAAATTAATTGCCAGTTTTTTTAACATTAATATTCTTTTCGTGAAAGCCAAAAATAATGTGTTCATATCTTAACGAAAATTTTGAATCAATATTACTGATGATAAAATTATTACAATGCTTCCAAAATGTCTTAATGATACAACAATTCCAGAATAAATGACTGATTGTTTCGGGGTGCTCTTTGCAAAATTTACAGTTGGGGTCAATTGTTTTGATATATTTCTTCATGAATTGATTAGTAGGATATATTCTGTGTAACAGTTTAAAGGAGACATCTTTCATTTTGTTGTTTATCATCAGTTTCTGATGAAATGTCCACACATTTTTCCATTGTGAGTCAGGGACAAAGTTTCTCCAGTAGAAGACAGATGAGGGGATAGAAATAATATCCTGCTGGAACAGGGCACGGATAATTCTGTTGTTCCTACATGTTGAAGAAAAACAAGCTTTACCAACAGTGGTGTCAGTTACATTCAACAAGGATTTCTGTTCATCAAAAACATTGTTTCTAAAGAGTTCACAAATTTCATTAGTAACAGCATCAAACACAATATCATACTCTTTAGTAGTGACAGCAAGGTTAAACTTCATGTTGAATTCATCATAACTGAGTAAACATCCATTTTTCTTAAACAGTTGACCCACTAGAAGGATGTTTTGGTTGAACCATTGTGGATAAAAAAGTGATTTGTTATTGTAAAGGATAAATTTGTTATTCCAAATAAAAAAATTATGAGGGGAAAAATTATGTTTATAAATAAGTGCCCATGAAAGAAGTGTTTGTTTGTGAAATGCAGAAAGTTTTACTGGTACTTTATCTATATTGTAATTACAGAGGAGGAGAAAATCGAGCCCTCCTAAATTTGAGAAGATGTGATGTGGGAAAATATTCCACATGGAAGACGGATTTTTTAAATATGATTTTATCCAATTTACTTTGAAGGTGTTGTTTAGAGTTGTGAAATCGAGAAAATTTAAGCCTCCTTTCTCGTATGAGCTCATTACCACAGATTTCCTTAAGTAATGAATACGATTTTTCCATAGGAAATTAAACAGCATTTGGTCAATAGTCTTTAATGTTTGATTGTCTAAGTCTAGGGAAAGTGCAGAATAAGTAAGTCGTGATATTCCTTCAGCTTTAGATAATAAAACACGTCCTCTAAAACTTAGGTCTCTTTGAAGCCATAGATTAAAACGTTTTTTGGTTTGGTCAATTAATGGAGCAAAGTTTAAAGAGCATCTTTCTGAGTTGTTTTTGGAGATAATTATGCCTAAATATGTTACACTTTCTTTGACAGGGATATTAGATATAAATTTTGAAGTACAGTCTTTAACTGGTAAAAGTTCACATTTTTTAAAGTTCAAGTGAAGTCCTGAAACATTAGAGAAGGTTTGGATTAAATTTAAAGCTGGTGAAATTTGACTGCTGTCTTTTAAAAAAAGAGTAGTATCATCAGCTAACATACTAATTTGAATTTCTTTACCAAAAACAGAAATACCTTTTAGTTGATTTATAGAAATAAAGTCAGCAAGAATTTGGGTGGCTAAAAGGAAGAGATAAGGGGAAATTGGGCAACCCTGCCTAATTCCTCGATTTAAGTTAAATCTAGGGGAGGTACCATTTTTTAATTTGACAGAACAGTTAGCATTTTTATATAATGTTTTAATTGAACTACAAAAGAAGGGCCCGAATCCAAATTTATGAAGACAGCTGAAGATAAAATTGTGATTAATAGAGTCAAACGCTTTGTAAAAGTCTAAGAAGAGTATGAAGCTATTATCAATTAATTCTGAGTAGTCAAGGATATCAAGAACAAGTCGTATATTATTGGAAATGTGCCTATTTTGCATAAATCCAGATTGTGCCTCTCCAATAATTGTATTTAGTGCAGATTTAATTCTTTCCGCAAAAATTGATGCCAGGATTTTGTAGTCGTTGTTCAAAAGACATATAGGGCGCCAATTATCAATAAGTAATTTATCTTTTTTGGGCTTAGGTATAAGGGTAATGATCCCTTGATTTAAAGTAGCGGGGAGAGTTCTTTTTTCAATGCTCTCTAAAAATACTTTAGTAAGAAAAGGAGCAAGTTGATCACTAAATTGCTTATAGAATTCCCCTGTTAGCCCATCTGACCCAGGAGATTTGTTATTTTTTAGACGATTTATAGATGAAAGAGTTTCATTAACTGTAAGAGGAGAATCACACATCTCACGTTCAGAGTCAAGGATGTTCTGCGTGTTGACTGATTTTAAGAATGGCTCAGGGTTTTTGTCAGAGTGACTAAGAGCATAAAGTTTACTGTAAAAAGAGCTGATATAGTTTGCAATAATTTTTGGATCAGAGGATACTTGGCCTTCTATATTTAATTCATGGAGCGTATTGGATTTGGCACGATGTTTTTCTAGTTGAAAGAAATAGGAGGAGTTACTTTCTCCTTCTTCCAACCATTTTAATCTTGATCTTACAAAGGCTCCTTCTGCCCTATTTTTATAAATTTCGTCCAGCTTATTCTGTAAAATAGCTAAATTTAATTTATCATTGTCTGAGAGGTCTAGAGGACTCTTTTTGGAGAGCGTCATAATTTCACCAATGATTTTATTTTCTTCAGCTTTCTTGGTCTTTTTAAAGTCAGAGCCAAATTGCCTTAGAAATTTTGTAGTCTCAAATTTAAATAACTCCCAGTTGACACCAAATTTATTTTCAGAGTTGGCTTTATCAAAAAAATAAGAGATTGTTTGGGAGATTTTTTGCTGTACTGGGTGCATTTTAAGTAATGAATTGTTTAAAATCCAGTAAGCTTTCCTATTCTGTGTTTGGCTTTCAGTAAAATGTAATGAAATAAATATTGCTTTGTGGTCAGTGAGAGGAGTCGGAAGAATGTTAACAGTAAAGTTATTATTTGGTAGGTGATCAGACACTAACCAATAATCAATACGAGATTGTTTAGATCCATCATTATTACTCCAGGTGTAAATAGTGTCTAAAGGAAATTTTTCTCTCCAGATGTCCTTTAAACTGTATCTCTGCATAAAAGATTTTAGAGGAGTGTTAGAATCTTGAGCTCGAGGAGGCCATTTGTCCAATTGATTGTTTAGTATCATATTGAAATCCCCTCCCATGAGGATAATTGCATTAGGAAATTTGTTTAGACCATCGGCTAGATTTTGTTCTATCAGAGAGAGAAGTTGTAAGTTTTCATTTTTTGAGTTATAACCATAAATATTTATGGTAATTATGATTTTATTATAGTATGACAATATTGTAAATACAAAATGTCCCTGAGAATCAGATTTATTCAAAAGGATGTCACCTTCAAATTTGTTTTTGAGTGTAAGAGTGCCAGCTGAATGCTGGCTACCATGTGATGAATATAGGGTGTTGCCCCACTGGTTTTTCCAAAAATTTATGTCATCATTGGTAGAGTGTGACTCTTGAAAGAAAAAAAGATCTTAACGCTACTTAATAAGAACAATTTCAGAGAGCAAAAAGTGCAATCTGTTTTAGTTGAATTTGAATCTTCTACATCAAGATGAACTTTTTTCTGAACAAGGTGTATAAAATGCTAGTTTAAAGTCTCAGCTCCCAGTGCCTACAGATCTTGTGACTCCAGGAATCCTCTTCTATCCGGAGTTAGTAGGGGAGTGGAGTGTCCATGTTAGTTCACAGGGAGATCCACTTCTTTACCGTTCACGTAGGCTCGGGCTCCCACGAAGTAGGCGATCTTCCCCTCTTTTCTCGCTGCCTCGATCGCTGGCCAAAGTGCTGCTCTGGTTATCCGGTCCGCTGGACACAGGTCCTCTGTGAAGCGAAGATGGCGTTCCTTCAAGAAGGTGTTATTTTTTGCAGCTCTCCACACAGCATCTCTGTAGGTTCTGGAAGAAAACTGCAGGATGATTCCTCTAGGTTTATTATTATTTTCTTTTATTTTTCCCAAACGGTGGACAGTATCAATCACATCAGGTAGCTTGAGTTTCCCTTCAGGGAAGATGGTTTGACAGATCTTGATGGTTTCTTTTCTCACGTCTTCTTTTGAGACAGTTTCTGGAACACCGTAAAGTTTCAGATTCCCACGTCTGGAGTACCGCTCTGAATCAGTTAGTCTTTTTTCCAGCTGAAGAAGGGTAGCCTCATCTTTTTTAATTTTGTTCTCAATGTTGCCAACCCTTTTTTTCACGTCTTTAATTTCTTCAAAGGCAAAGTCAATTGATTTCTTGAGCCCCTCAATTTTTACTGAGTTGTCACCCACCATCTTCATCTTTCCTGTCGGACTTTGACAAAGTGGATAAAGTATATTATCCAAATCCACACTCCAGTCCAGTTGGTGGCGGTAATGCGCTTAAAATGAGTTTGCCAACCGCCAATAAACTCAATAGAAGAAGAAGAAGAAGAAGAAGTGGATAAAGTAAGTAACAACTAGATATTTTAGACATGTCTCTATATAAAAGATAGCTTTGCTCCACGTGCAGATGTAACTTACAGTTACAGCCGACCATTATCGTAATTTTGGTAAAGTTGAGGGTTTTGGAGTGGTGAGCGCGAATGAGTGTGCTAGGTTTTAGCTTAGCGTTAGCATGCTAACTTTCTCAGTTACAGTTTATCACGGAAAGTTGCTTTAGGAGAGATGTAGGAGCCAAGATGGTCTAGTGGCAGGGCTTTTGACTTGCGACCCGAAGGACGCGGGTTCGCATCCCAGCCACTACCCTCCTTGGGGTGTCTATGAGTGCACACCTATTTCTCCAGCTCCCCGGGCGCTTTCGGGCTGCTCACTGCACCACCTGGTAGGTGGTTGGGTTAGACGAATTTCGTCTGTGTATGGGAAACATACGCAGATGACAGGAAAAGACATTATTATTATTATTATTATTATTATTATTATTATGTAGGCTGCTGAAAGCAACCTTTATTACACAAGTTCATGCCGAGTGAATCCTGTCTGTGATATATTTTTTCTATCTTAAATGCGCTCCAGTTGTATCAAGTCAGCTAAGTTGATTAGCTTAGCTTCGTTGTTCGCACGTGCGTTAGCTAGTTCACGTTACGGTTACGGCCTGACTGAAAATGTAATGGACTCGGTCATTAGCTGGTTATTAGTAGAGATTGGTTAAATGAGCAGTGACAATTGTGTGTGGGGAAAATAGTGCAGCAGTTTAACAAATAAGTTGGAGCCGTTGAAATCCTGACTGAGTAAAGATGGTTGTAGCCAGCTCCCCCGATCACCAAACTATTAAAATAAAGTGACAATAACAAGTTATAAAAGTTATTAACTCTGTCAATTGTCTGCAGATAGAAAGGCAAGCTCAACTCATTCTGCATTAATTTTACTCTAAATAATGTTAAACAGGAAAACTAATTATTCTGGCTGATAACATATATTTCAAAGGGCTAGAATATTTCAAAGTACCATGTTTCCTTGATCTTTGATGACATATGGTCATGGATAAGTGTGCTAAAAGTTTTTTTTTTTTACAGGTTTGTGTGAAGATTCAGTGGAGGTGCAAATACTGTGAGTTTATAACAGAGAAAAGGTGTAACCTGTTAAAACATTACAGGTTAAAACATGGAAGCTTCACCAGAAATATAACCTTTAAATATAGATATATTATATATATAATAATGATGAATAATAATGACTAGTAGTCATTACTAAAATTGATTAGTTATGTGAACTAATCAATTTTAGTAATGACTACTAAATGTGTTTAGTACATTGTACTGAGGTTATCCAGTTAACACAACTAAACATGTTTCGTTTCTTCTTTGTGTAAAAACTAGAATGGTTTAAGGCAACGGGTTTCCACGCGGTTTTCTAGTAAAGTCAACTAGTTCGGGTTAAGAGTGTATGATCTGGGCCCTAATAGAAGTGACTTTCTCAACAAAGAAGCTGCTGGGTCACCAATCACTAAGTTAAAAACTGGTAGACCAAAAAACAAAACCAAGTCGAGTGTGTGTCCAAACTCATGCGTAGCACCAGTCACAAACTGCACAAGATTAAAAGAATCAAGAACATTAAGAAACGACTGAGCCATAGGTGAAGTAGGACAACAGACACGGATATTGAAATCACCAACCAATAAAATTTTGTCATACCATGGCATGATATCAGCCAGGAAATCAGAAAAGTCATTTATAAAATCTTTGTTGTACTTTGGCGGCCGATAGACCACCGCACACAACACAGTGTGGGAGCTACCAAGTTCAAAGAGACCAAGCTCAAAGCTACCAAAACGGGCTGGAGGTAACTGTTTACAAGTAAAACAGTTCTTAAAAACTGTCACTATTCCTCCTCCTCGACCCGTCATCCTCGGAAAATTAAAGTAGCAGCAGTTCGGCGGCAAAAGTTCATTAAAGACGCTGGACTCACCCAAACCACTTGTCCATGATTCGGTTTTTTAAATCAACAAAAATACTGACACAATATTGTTTTTGATCGACAGCAGTAGTTATTTGTTCCATTAATTCCATGAGAGCCATTGATGTAGAGTTTTTAGCTCTGAACCCATATTGACTGTTGCTTAGAATATTTTGTTTGTCTATAAATTGATCTAGTCTGTTCACAAATAGTTTTTCAAGAATTTTAGAAAACTGTGGTAACAAGGATATAGGTCTATAATTGTTGAACACACATTTATCACCATTTTTAAAAAGAGGAACTACCTTAGCTACTTTCATATTATCTGGAAATATTCCTGTTGAAAATGATAAATTACATATATATGTAAACGGCTCAATAACATGGCTCATTATATCCTTTACAAACATCATATCCATGTCCACCCAGTCCTTTGATCTCTTGTCTGTAAGATTTTTTACTACCTTCATTATTTCCTCTTTGTTAGTTCCATTTAGAAAAATACTGTTTGCACAACCTGTAATTGAATGGCTCACATTATTATCTACTTTTGGTATTTTAGCTGCAAGGCTTGATCCAACATTCACAAAATATTGATTAAATCCATTGACAATTTCATTTTCATCATAAACTTCATCTTTTTCTTTTACAAAATATTTTGAAATACTAGTTTTTGCTTTATGATTCTTCATAACACTATTCATTACTCGCCATGTTGCTTTCATATCACCATTACTTTTATCTAATAATTTACTATAATATTCTTTCTTATGTTTCCTTATAATCCCTACTAATTTATTTTTATACTTTTTATATTTTTCTTCAGCGTTCTGACTTCGCAATTTCAAGAAACATGAATACAAATAATTCTTTTTTTTACAAGCATTTCTCAACCCTTTTGTCATCCATGGTTGGTCAACGATATTTCTCTTTGTATAATTTGTTTGTACACAATTTTTTTCATACAGAGTTTCCAAGATATTCATAAACTCATCATATGATCTGTTCACATCATCAACATACACTTCATTCCAGTCTTGTTTATCTAGGTCCTCTTTTAATTTTTCCAAAACTTTTTTGATGTGTTTATCATCTTTTTCTTTGTTTTAACTGCTTTTGTGATACTTTGATCAGTATACACACCACAGTATATACCACCACCGTAGCATTGCAGTGCCAGGTGACAAAGGCTCGTGTTTTAACTGACTGGTATTTCTTGTGTGGACACAGAACCTATACAGCATTGCCACCTAATTGGGGGGGCCTTTGTGCTTTGGTCCCCCTATCCAACCCGACGCCTGTGCTGAGGAAGCTACTGACACCCTCAGCTCACAGGACAAAACGCTCTGCAATGCCTGAGATAACAAGATGGGGAGGGCTCAACACCAGCACCGGCGTCCCATGGGAATTCAAGATCTGGAATGGAGGGGAAAAGTTCTTCCAGAGCCTTTTCCCATGGGTAGGAGTCGGTTGGAATCAACAGGTATGCCCTCCCCGCCTCATCAACGACACCTACAAATCAGCAAATGGAACTCTGGGAGAGCTGAAAGCAATGGGAGAGATGATCCTACAAAACTGACATTCTCAACCTCCTGACTGCATCATGAGGAGACGTGTGTGTAAAATTATTGGCGAATCGTGCTGTACCTACATCCCAGATGAATCAGGAACAGGAGGAGACATCCACGATGCTTTGCACGATCTGAGCGAACTATGTTGAGAGTGGGACTAAAGGAACAGACCCTTTCAACCCATGGTCATGGTTCACCTCCGGACCATGGTGGCACCTCCTGCTGAGAATCTGCACTCCAATCCTGACAATTGCCTTCTTTTTATTTGTGTAGTACCATGTCTGAAAAACATGATGAATTAGCCTAAAAAGAAAATGCAGAGTGATTCTTTTTCTCATTTTTTGTTGTTTTTCTTTTGGTTTGAGTCCATAAAGGACCTTAGTTCATAAAGAACTCATTTTTGCTGTGCGCCTCAATGATCGTTTCATCTGATTAAGTTGTAACCAGTTTAAATGATAAAGAGGACGGATATGTTAGAGAGTTCAAACATTGATCATTTAAACTTATTACTTTAATGTATTCTGATGAATCATTAACCAGTTTGCTTTACTAAAAGTCTTTCTGTATGAAACAAAACATCTCTGAAGAACATAACTTGTTGCTTCATGCACACAGAACAAAAACACTGATTAGGCCAGCTCATGTTTTAATCACAGATAAGGTTTTGACATTACGTTATTGTTTGTTTTGGCATTGCCACACTCACGTTTTAATCACAGATAAGGTTTTAACATTACGTTATTGTTTGTTGTTACACTGCCACGTTTTCCATGTGCTATCTGAAACCGTCATCCTGTTACTCATTATTGTCCAACCTTTGAGAGAATAAAAAGCCAGTACGCACTTTCCAATTTGGATTTGATCTCAAACACTTTTGAAACATGTTTCAAAGTGTCTTGAGGTGATCTCCCATTTTCAAAGTCTGCTGCTCTGAAAATTAATTCTTGTCTCTCTTCTTGTGTGGTTCGTGTTGAAGGTGAAGGTGTTTAAAAATCCTCCATCAGTGAGCAGCACATTTGATGACAGCATTGTGTTTGGGTAAGGTGATGGCCTCAAGGAGTTTGGCAACCAATTTATGGTTAAGAATGGATTGTCCATCAGAGTGAAGGAAATGACGATGTTTCCAAAGTGCTCAAGTCATGAACAACTCCAAAAGCATAGCGTGAGTCAGTGAAGATCCATCCATCCATCCATCCATTTTTGTCAGCTTATCCGGGGTCGGGTCGTAGGGGTAGGAGCCTAAGTAGGGAGGCCCAGACTTCCCTCTCCCCAGCCACTTGAAGCAGCTCCTCTGGGGGAATCCCAAGGCGTTCCCAGGCCAGCCGAGAAACATAGTCCCTCCAGCGTGTCCTGGGTCTTCCTCTGGGTCTCCTCCCGGTGGGACATGCCCGGAACACCTCACCAGGGAGGCGTCCAGGAGGCATCCTAACCAGATGCCCGAGCCACCTCAACTGGCTCCTCTCGATGTGGAGAAGCAGCGGCTCTACTCCGAGTCCCTCCCGGATGACTGAGCTTCTCACCCTATCTCTAAGGGAGAGTCCAGACACCCTGCGGAGAAAACTCATTTCAGCCGCTTGTATCCGAGATCTCGTTCTTTCGGTCACAACCCAAAGCTCATGACCATAGATGAGGGTGGGAACGTAGATCGATCGGTAAATTGAGAGCTTTGCCTTTCGACTCAGCTCTCTCTTCACCACGACAGACCGGTACAGCGCCCGCTTCACTGCGGATGCTGCACCTATCCGCCTATCGATCTCACGCTCCAGTTTTCCCTCATTCGTGAACAAGACCCCGAGATACTTAAACTCCTCCACTTGGGGCAGGACCTCCTCCCCGACCCAGAGAGGGCACGCTACCCTTTTCCGGCTCAAGACCATGGCCTCGGATTTGGAGGAACTGATCCTCATCCCGGCCGCATCACACTCGGCTGCAAACCGCTCCAGCGAAAGCTGTAGATCACAATCTGATGAAGCCAATAGGACCACATCATCTGCAAAAAACAGAGAAGCGATTCTAAGGCCACCAAAACGGATCCTCTCAACACCTTGGCTGCGCCTAGAAATTCTGTCCATAAAAGTTATGAACAGAATCGGTGACAAAGGGCAACCTTGGCGGAGTCCAACTCTCACCGGAAACGAGCCTGACTTACTGCCGGCAATGCGGACCAAGCTCTGACACCGGTCGTACAGGGACCTAACAGCCCATATCAAAGGGCCTGGTACCCCATACTCCCGGAGTACCCCCCACAGAACCCCCGAGGGACGCGGTCAAATGCCTTTCCAAGTCCACAAAGCACATGTAAACTGGTTGGAAAAACTCCCACGCACCCTCCAGGACCCTGCTGAGGGTGTAGAGCTGGTCCAGTATTCCACGACCAGGACGAAAACCACACTGCTCCTCCTGAATCCGAGGTTCGACTATCCGACGGACCCTCCTCTCCAGAACCCCTGAATAGACCTTACCAGGGAGGCTTAAGAGTGTGATCCCCCTATAGTTGGAACACACCCTACGGTCCCCCTTTTTGAATAGGGGAACCACCACCCCAGTCTGCCAATCCAAGGGAACTGCCCCCGATGTCCACGCGATATTGCAGAGTCGCGTAAGCCAACACAACCCCACAACATCCAGAGCCCTAAGGAACTCAGGCGAATCTCATCCACCCCCGGAGCCCTGCCACCGCGGAGCTTTTTAACCACCTCGGTGACCTCAGCACCAGAGATTGGAGAGCCCGACCCAAAGTCCCCAGGCTCCGCTTCCTCAGTGGAAGACGTGCCAGTAGGATTGAGGAGGTCTTCGAAGTATTCCGCCCACCGACTCACAACATCCCGAGTTGAGGTCAACAGCACGCCATCCCCACCATAAATGGTGTTGGTCGCGTACCGCTTTCCCCCCCTGAGACGCCGGATGGTGGACCAGAATCGCCTCGAAGCCGTACGGAAGTCATTCTCCATGGCCTCTCCGAACTCCTCCCACGCCCGAGTTTTTGCCTCAGCAACCACCCGAGCCGCATGCCGCTTGGACTGCCGGTACCTATCAGCTGCTTCCGGGGTCCCACAGGCCAAAAAGGCCCAATAGGACTCCTTCTTCAGCCTGACAGCATCCCTCACCGCCGGTGTCCACCACCGGGTTCGAGGGTTGCCACCACGACAGGCACCAACAACCTTGCGGCCACAGCTCCGATAAGCTGCCTCGACAATAGAGGCGCGGAACATGGCCCACTCGGACTCAATGTCCCCCGACTCCCTCGGAACGTGTTCAAAGCTCTCCCGGAGGTGGGAGTTAAAGCTCCGTCTTACGGGAGACTCTGCCAGACGTTCCCAGCAGACCCTCACAATACGTTTGGGTCTGCCAGGTCTGACCGGCATCCTCCCCCACCATCGGAGCCAACTCACCACCAGGTAGTGGTCAGTTGACAGCTCCGCCCCTCTCTTCACCCGAGTGTCCAAGACATGCGGCCGCAGATCAGATGAGACGACAACAAAGTCGATCATCGAACTGCGACCTAGGGTGTCCTGGTGCCAAGAGCACATATGGACACCCTTATGCTTAAACATGGTGTTCGTTATGGACAATCCATGACGAGCACAGAAGTCCAATAACAGAACACCACTCTGGTTCAGATCAGGGGGGCCGTTCCTCCCAACCACACCCCTCCAGGTCTCACTGTCATTGCCCACGTGAGCGTTGAAGTCCCCCAGTAGAACAAGGGAGTCCCCAGGAGGCGCACTCTCCAATACCCCCTCCAAGGACTCCAAAAAGGGTGGGTAGTCTGAGCTGCCGTTTGGTGCATAGGCACAAACAACAGTCAGAGCCCGTCCCCCCACACGTAGGCGAAGGGAGGCTACCCTCTCGTTCACCGGGGTGAACCCCAACGTACAGGCACCAAGATGGGGGGCAACAAGTATGCCCACTCCTGCTCGGCGCCTCTCACCAGGGGCAACTCCAGAGTGGAAGAGTGTCCAACCCCTCTCAAGGAAACTGGTTCCAGAGCCAGAGCCATGCGTTGAGGTGAGTCCGACTATTTCTAGCCGGAACCTCTCAACCTCACACACTAGCTCAGGCTCCTTCCCCACCAGAGAGGTGACATTCCATGTCCCAATGGCCAGCTTCTGTAGCCGAGGATCAGACCGCCAGGGTCCCCGCCCTCGGCCACCACCCATCCCACATTGCACCCGACCCCTTTGGCCCCTCCCATAGGTGGTGAGCCCATGGGAAGGGGGACCCACGTCTCCTCTTCGGGCTGTGCCCGGCCGAGCTCCATGGGTAAAAGCCCGGCCACCAGGCGCTCGCCAACGTGCCCCACCTCCGGGCCTGGCTCCAGAGTGAGGCCCCGGTGACCCGCGTCCGGGCGAGGGAACATTCTGTCCAATTATTGTACTCATCATTGGGGTCTTTGGGCTGCACCTTGTCTGTTTAACCAAATGGGAAATTTTTCTATTTTGTAGTCACAAAGAAGAACATAGTCAAGGTTTCCAGTGGTAGACAAAATGTGAGTATAAAGTTCAATTAGATGTAGGATTATGTAAAAACTGCTTCATGCAGTTAATATTTAATGTGTTGATTTAACAAAGAGTGATGACAACAAAGACAACAGTAGACAGTCTTAAAAAAAACATAAAAATTGGGAAGAACAAGTGAAATAAAATGGTATTTAAAAAATGAAACAAAAACAGCTAGGTTGTTTATGTTTGTTTATGTTTATTAAATTTGTTCATTTTTTTACAAAAAAAAAAACAGCACAAAACAATCCCATAAATGATAACGTGCAAAATATAAAAATTAAAAAAAGTAGCAATATCTGATTATATCTGCCCCTTTTTTTAAACAATCAGTTCAAACAATAATAATCTTCCAGTAACAGAACAAAATGAATAACTCTTTCTAATTTTCTAACTAATACAATATACATTACGCTACTTCGTATATTTTTTTCAACAATTTAGTTTTGATCATTTTCTTAAATGTACACATTGACTTGGCATTTTTAACTTCATTCTCCAAACCATTCCATAATCCAGTTCCCTGGATAGAGGTAGAACATCCCTTCAAACTTCTGAATTTTGGTTTTACAAATATGTCTGTCCCCTTGAGATTATTTGTCTTTTAACAAAATGCATTTGGATATTTAAAGGTAATGCGTTATTCTGAGCCCTATACATAACTGATAAAACATGATAATCTACCAAATCATGGAACTTCAATAACTTCAGTTGATAAAATAATGTGCTTGATGGATGACAGTAATGTTTTCTAGTGATAATTTTTACAGCTCTTTTCTGTAAAACAAAAATAGGCTTTGTGATTGTTTTACACACTTTCCCCCAAACATCAATACAATAGATTAAGTGTGGAACAATGATTGTGTTATACAACAAAGCTTTATCATTCAATAAGTCTCTGACTTTGTACAGTACTGCAATAGATTTATCCATCCATCCCTGGCTCTCCCCAAGGATGTGTGCTGAGCCCTCTTCTGTTCACTCTGCTCACATTGTACAGCCACACATCATGGCTGTCATATTGTTAAGTTTGCAGATGATACAGCGGTGGTGGGATGCATCACAAACAATGATGAGTCCAGCTACAGACAGGAGGTGGAACACCTGGAGAGCTGGTGCAAAGAGAATAATCTTCACATGAATGTGAAGAAGACAAAGGAGATGATTGTGGACTTCAGAAGGAACAAACACACCCATGCCCCACTGAACATAGGTGGATCTGCGGTGGAGGTGGTCTCCAGCTACAAATACTTGGGTGTACACTTGAATGATAACCTCAGCTGGAGCAACAACACCACCAGCCTGATCAAGAAAGGTCATCAGAGACTCTACTTCCTCAGACGGCTGAGACGAGCTGGTCTGAGCAGCCCAGTCCTCACCTCCTTCTACAGGTGTGCAGTGGAGAGCATCCTGTGCTCCAGCATCAACGTGTGGCATGGAGGCTGCACAGTTGCAGAGAGGAAAGCTCTACAGAGAGTGGTGAAGGCTGCACAGAAGTCTGTTGGAGTCAGTCTCCCCACCATCACAGACATTTACACCTCCAGATGCAGGAAAAGAGCCACCTGCATCATGAAAGACCTCACTCACCCAGCACACTCACTCTTTGCCCCACTCCCCTCAGGACGGAGGTTGAGGAGCATCAAATGTAGAACCACTAGACTGAGGAACAGCTTCTACCCTGAGGCTGTTAGACTCATGAATAAATAAATAATAAGAATAAACACTGCAAAATATCACATCATGCTGATGCTGATCTGTTTTCTTGTTGCTGTGTTCATCTGTGACCATCTGCTCATAAAGACTCATGTTCGTGCTGCTGTTTATAATGATGTTTTTCTTTCCACTACATTAGGGCTTAGTGTATTACTAGTTGATGTTTCTCTTAGTTAATTCTAGATGTTATTACTGTTTTTCTCTTGCATTTGTTGTTGGATGTAACTGGGACCCCGTGTACATAATCTCGTTTTCATCACATGTACCACATGCGGTGCAAATGACAATAAAGACTCTCTGACTCTGATTTAGTTATTTAGCTATTTTTATTCTTACAGAATTTATGTGTTGTTTCCATGTCAGTTTGTCATCAATGATAACACCCAAAAACTTCACCTCACTCACTCTACAAATCTCAACACCCTCAATTTTGAATGGAACATCAACAGTTTTCTTTTTATTACTGAATATCATGTAATTAGTTTTTTCTAGATTTAATGATAATTTATTGATTTTAAACCAAGTTTGTATTTTGACTAATTCTGTCTTTATCAATTCCAACATTTGTTCTATATCTTTACCTAAACAAAAAATATGGTATCATCAGCAAAAAGTACACATTTACAGAGTCCTGACACATTTACCAAGTCATTCGCATATAAAATAAATAGCTTTGGTCCAAGTACAGCGCCTTGAGGAACTCCACATGATATTACAGAGGTCAGATCATCATTTATCTGTACAAACTGTTTCCTATCTTTCAAATAGCCAGATACCCACTGTAATGCTGGTCCTCTAATACCATATTTGTTCAGTTTTTCAAGGAGAATGGTGTGATCAATAGTATTGAATGCTTTTTTTTAAATCAACAAAAATACTGACACAATATTGTTTTTGATCAACAGCAGTTATTTGTTCCATTAATTCCATGAGTGCCATTGATGTGGAGTTTTTTGCTCTAAACCCATACTGACTGTTGCTTAGAATATTTTGTTTATCTATGAATTGATCTAGTCTGTTCACAAATAGTTTTTCTAGGTTGTAAAGCAGTGTACTGTATATAGAAAACTCAAAACAGGAACATGTCTGCAATGGTTTTTGTCAAGAACTTAGAGACGTTTGAAGCCACTCGGAGAGGTAAAGGTCGAGAGCTTCAGATCAATCAGTGTCATCTCCCCCAGCCTTATTTAAACCTCTGTGTAAAGCGTCCGCTCATTGCTCTGTAAACCCACAGATGGCCTGGTCCTCCTCCTCCACCTCTTCCTGGTCTGTTCTGAACCGGTTTATCTGATGATCCATTCTGTCCTCTTCCTGTTTGCACCTCGTGTGTACGTTTTTGTTTTCTCGTCAGCCTTTTGTTTTGTGTTTAATAAATTATTTTATTTGAAAACCCTGGTCTCCTCAGCGGATGGTCTCCTTGCCTGCCTGCAAATGGGTCTGAAAACTGAAGATTGTGATGCCTTTATTAAAAGTCTTCATCCTTTCACAGATACAGTATGTCTCTTTGTAGCCAATGGTTCAGTTTTTTTTTTTTTTTGGGTGGTCTTTCTAAGAATACAATAATGTGGTTTCATCAGCCAGCTGACTACTGTAATTGTAATTTCTCTATCTGCAATAAAGACATCTTTTAACAGACTCTCGTTTATATTTGTGGATGAAGGTGTGCGTTACTGATGATCCTGTTGGTGATCTTGGAATAAACCATTTGTAAATAGAGAACTTGTCCTCGTTGTGACTGGCAGGGAGACGTTGTGGATTTTCCAACTTTAAGTTGTCTCAACACACAAATAAGTGAAATTAAAGAGGTCTTCAAAAATGGTCTTTGAATTTGTTTATAGGAATAAACACACACACACACGTCACACTGCGTGCAGAGGAAGTGTGCAAAACAGAAGGTTCAGCAGTTTTGTAGCTCGTTCATGTGATAAAATAAAATGAGTCAGAAAGGAATTGTGCTCTTCGACAACTGGGCTGTTGTAGCTACTCCATTCTGTTTAGATTAAACAGAAACACTTTTTAAATATCATTTTGAAAATTTTCCTTTTAAACCTAAGCCTCACATTTCCGCCTGGCATTTTTTACTTGTTTTACTTTTACTTTTTTACTTGTTTTACTTTTTACTTGTTTTACTTTTTTACTTGTTTTTCACTAGAAAATATGAAGAAAATGTCCTATGGCCAAGTGCTTCTGCACATTTGTTCAGAATATTTAGATCTTTCAATATCTGGCATTATTTTACATTATACTTGTTACAAAACAACTATTAAAACTGTTTAACATCAAGAAAAAACAAAAAGCGAAATTAGATTCGAGAGATTTTATGCAAATAAAACATTGCATTTGAACATGAAGTACAGATTTTGCATCACAAACAACACTATAGAACATATTTACAATGTTTTTTTTAATTCTCACTTATTTTTACAAATAAGAAACAGACTAACAATTCAAATTATTTACAGGCGAATTTCCCCTCCCTACATTTCTCATTATCTTCTACACAAACAAAGTACAAACTGATGAATATTATATCTTATAGACTTGATATACTATTCCAAAAACAAAATAAAATACACAAAATAAAATAAAACTATATCCTATTATATGTACCCAGTATAAAACTATTATCCACGAAGTAACAGCCCTCATTCATTCAGAAATAAAATTCAAAAAGTTATTTGTTAGATCAAATGTTTTTTTAGCTTTTTCTTCAGAAGAACAAAAAGAAACTTCTCCAAATTCAAATCATCCAGGAATATCCTTATTGTCTTTTTATTCCTTGAAATACATTTGTTTGACATAGTTTTGCTGAATCTCTGCTCTGCTGCTCATGTTTTCCTGCTCACGCTGCACTCTGTTCGTGCTGAAGACAAAATACTGTTCTCGCTTTCCCGGGCGCTTGCAGCTGGGGGAGGGTGATTACCGTAATACCACCAAAAACAGCCTAAAAGCGCACTTTTTTTCTTTCAAACACCGTTTGAATTTTTCTGATAGCACAAACGGTTGCAGAGTTACGGTATAATTTACGGTAATACGGTAAAAAAAAAAACGGTAAAAACACTCTTGTCAACTGCTTAAATGACATTAAGCACTGGCTCTCTCAAAACTTCCTCCACCTAAACACAGATAAAACTGAATGCATTTTATTTGGTGCACCTGATGACACCAGCAACATCCTTCCCAGTCCCAGTGTTGGTTTCCCCCTCCCCCACTTCAACCCGGTGGTCAGAAATCTTGGAGTGCAGCTTGACTCCAACTTAAAGTTTGATAAACAGATCAGTTCTGTTGTCAAGACCAGCTTCTTTCAGCTCCGACTGCTCTCCAAAGTCAAGTCATTTCTCAGCCGTGCTGATCTGGAGAAGGCCATCCATGCCTTTGTGACCTCCAGACTTGATTATTGTAATGCTTTGTATGTTGGTATTAATCAATCCTCCATCTCCCGTTTACAGCTTGTACAGAACTCTGCCGCGCGCCTTTTGACCAACACACGAAAATATGAACACATCACTCCTGTCCTGTCCTCTTTACACTGGCTCCCGGTTCAGTTCAGGATACAGTTCAAGCTGCTCCTGTTTGTTTTCAAAGCTCTGAATGGACTTGCACCTCTGTACATCTCAGAACTTTTGAAAGCCCATCAGCCCGGCAGAGCTTTACGATCTGCCAGTCAACACCTGCTGGAGGTGCCTCACTCAAGGTACAAACAATGGGGAGACCGGTCATTTTCTGTTGCCGGCCCTAAAGCCTGGAACAGTCTCCCCCTTGAGCTGCGTGCCACCTCTGATCTGACTCTGTTCAAAACCAGACTGAAGACACACTTGTTCAAAAAAGCTTTCAGTGTGTAACTTTTATTACTTTTGGTATTTTAGTATGTAGCATTTTTTATTTCCATTGCCTTTTTATTTCCTCTAGTTCAAATAAGCTTCCAGTGTGCAACTATTATTACTTTTGGTATTTTAATATGTAACATTTTTTATCTACATTGCCTTTTTATTTCCTCTTGTTCAAAAAGTTTTAGTTTGTAGCATTTTTTATTTCCATTGCCTTCTTTTATTGCTGTTGTTTCTTATTCTATTTTCATTGATTTATTGTTCCAGTTTTTTCATCTTTTTATCCTGTTAAGCACCTTGGTCAATGCAAGGCATTGTTGGAAGGTGCTATACAAATAAAGTTTATTATTATTATTATTATTAATCTAAAAATAGCTTGGGAAAACGTGTGGAAAAAGCGTCGCCGGCGACACCGTCGGTTTGAAAGGGTTTTAAAATATCAACAAAAGCTCAGTCCTCACCTCCTTCTACAGGTGTGCAGTGGAGAGCATCCTGTGCTCCAGCATCAACGTGTGGCATGGAGGCTGCACAGCTGCAGAAAGAAAAACTTTGCAGAGAGTGGTGAAGGCTGCACAGAAGAGGTTGGAGTCAGTCTCCCCACCATCACAGACATCTACACCTCCTGATGCAGGAAGAGAGCCACCTGCATCATGAAGGACCCCACTCACCCAGCACACACACTTTATGCCTGCTCCCTTCAGGAAGGTTGAGGAGCATTAAGTGTAGAACCACAAGACTGAGGAACAGCTTCTACCCTGAGCTGTAATGTGGTTACACCGAACAGCGTTTCAGCAGCAGGAGCGTCCAGTTTACATGTAAAGTCAATGGCGGACGCGCTTCCAGCCACGTCTTGGCGTCGGGCGTCACGTCGCGTGCGTGTTGAGCGTGCTGGGAAGCGTTTTTCCGTGCACGTGAACCGGCTTCAGCCTCCAAACCGCGCATTCAACATGCTGAAGATTTCGCGGTTCAAACTTTCAAACGCCGCTCAACTCTACCTGATTGGTTGGTGTGTCAACCAATCAGGGAGAGTCGGGAGGAGAAGAGAGGGGGAGAGTCCCTATGTGACGCGGAAACGAGGGTGCGCGCGCACTATGTGACGTATTGTTTGTGGGACACAGAAAAGACCCGCGAGGTCGTGTACTATGGAAGAGAAACTCATTGTAGCTGTGTGTTCGCGACAATTCCTTCACGACCAGTCAAGTCTGCTCCACAGAGACGGAAATAAAAAGCTCCTCGCCTGGCGGAGTGCGCAGGACTCTGTGCGCAGGACTCTGTATACCGGTAAGCTCCTCCCACACACCCAGCAGCTGTTTCGCGTTCTGGCGTTCAGGGCTGGACACGCTGCATTCACAAGTGCGTCCACTGTGACGAGCTTTTTGGAGGTTGAAAAGCTGTTCGGTGTGACCACAGCATTAGACTTGTGAATATCTAAACAGGATAATCACTGTGAACAATCACATCATGTTGCTGCTGATCGGTTTCACGTTGCTGCTGATCTGTTTCACGTTGCTGCTGATCTGTTTCATGTTGCTGCTGATCTGTTTCACGTTGCTGCTGATCTGTTTCACGTTGCTGCTGATCTGTTTCATGTTGCTGCTGATCTGTTTCACGTTGCTGCTGATCTGTTTCATGTTGCTGCTGATCTGTTTCATGTTGCTGCTGATCTGTTTCACGTTGCTGCTGATCTGTTTCACGTTGCTGCTGATCTGTTTCACGTTGCTGCTGATCTGTTTCATGTTGCTGCTGATCTGTTTCATGTTGCTGCTGATCTGTTTCATGTTGCTGCTGATCTGTTTCATGTTGCTGCTGATCTGTTTCATGTTGCTGCTGATCTGTTTCATGTTGCTGCTGATCTGTTTCATGTTGCTGCTGATCTGTTTCATGTTGCTGCTGATCTGTTTCACGTTGCTGCTGATCTGTTTCATGTTGCTGCTGATCTGTTTCATGTTGCTGCTGATCTGTTTCATGTTGCTGTGTTCATTTGTGCTTATCTGCTCATACAGACTCATGTTCGTGCTGCTGTTCCGCATATTGTTTTTATACTACTAGTGGTTAGCGTATTGTTAGTCTTAACGTTTTTCTTAGTTCTGTTACGAATTCAAAAGGTTGAAGGAAAGTCTCTGAAACGAATGTGCAAGTTTATGCAGGTTTATTGTACATAATAAGAATAAACCTTACAGCAATAACAGACCTGACTCCGAGCACAGTCCACACACACATCTTCAAAGGCAGGGCCACGGTTATAAAACCCCGGATGTCGTCACCGCCTCCTGGAACCGCCTTGGACTGCTTCGGGACCGCCCTGGGACCACCTACACTACCACGTGACCCTCCTTTCTGTCAACAAACTATCAGCTTCAATGTAAACATCAAATGTTGGGTCTGTTGAATTGTGCAGGCGTGTAACTGTTCCCTAGTGAAAACAAAGCCCGAGAGAAAAACGTTCTGCCTTGTGTCACATTTCACATTATAAGGCAGAATTAAGTGAATACAAATAATGGAACATAATGGGTGTAATGTAATACTGATAGAAATATATTTCAATTCCCCTTTTGACATGACAAACATCATGTCAACAAAATCCTATATGTTCTATGTGAGAATGCAATTAAAAACTGGATACACATTGGAAATCTCTAACATTCCCACCCACAGCAATATTACATCTAAGTTACCCACCCAGAACATAAAAACCCTCATATAAAATAAGCATTAATACTACATGGTAATAACTAATAAAAGTAAAGGTAAGAAAGTACAAACAAAGAAAACAACCAACAACAAAGAACAAGAAGAAACAGAATAAGAACAAAACAAACAAATAAAGAATAAAACAGACAAAAACAAAGAATAAAACAAATGTAACAAACAAATAGAAACAAGACAAAACAAACAAAAACAATGAACAAGAATAAAACAGACAAAAACAAACAAGACAAAAATAGATGCAAAAACAAACAAACAAAAAATAAAAACAAGTAAGAACCGTGCGGACTGTCCCTCACAAAACACGCCTCTACAGGGTATATGCAGGAATAATGAAGTTAAATTCAATACCTTTAAAAAGGCGTTCAAAAAAAAAAAAAAAAACTGGACTTTAGACTTTATAAAATTCAATACTTTCTCAAAAAACCTTAAATTTCCCAAAATTTGATTTATCGTTCATATCTTAGAACTTATTACGTTTAAATTTTATACTTGTGTTTGATATAACTGGGACCCTGTGTACACAACTTAATTCCACCTCATGCATCACATGTGATGTGAATGACAAAGAACCTTGAATCCTTTAAAACAAAACAAAAATATAAAGGTAATTATGTCTACCAAAAATATACTGTAAACAAAACAAATGTTCGAAAACGGAGCAGGAAGAAGCAAAAGCTTATCCAGTCCTGTCCCTAAGTTTACATCAGATTCTGAAGTCAAAACTCCTTGTAGCTGCCTTCCTACCAGCCGTTGACTACGGTGACATCATTAAATTTTACATGAATGCTCCTGCCAGCTGCTTACAGACGTTGAACACTATCACGGTGAGCTAAGACTCATAACTGGCTGTAACTACCATCGAATAGACGGCGGCTCAGAGTTCATTTGCGCATTCACGCCTCCTCAAACGAACCAGAATTTCTAGGCAAACGAACTAGAGTTCGATTAAAGCAGACTAAACAGGGATGGTGTGAATGCACCCCAAGGTTGTTTTCACACCTGATAGTCCGGTAGACTCGGTTCAGTTGGGGACCAATATTCATAACATTTTGTTTACATTTCAGCTGGTGCGGTTCACATTCACACTGCACTGAGTCAGTCGAGCCAACATGTTCTACCCCTTGCTTGTGGTGGCACTGCACCAAGAACTACCGAAGGAAACAACACAAAAACCTCTGAAGAAGACACTTCTTCTGGAAATAAAAACAAAAATATAGAGTGGCGTCAAATTATAGCAATTTTAGGATTTCTGATTTTGTAATTTTTCAACAGTGGACTCAGGATGAGCGGAAGATGAGGCAGAAGACCATAGAGAATATTGTTTTTCACACAAGGCTGACGGCTCCATATGAGGTAAGAGAATTGCCCGTTTGTTTGCCCTGCGCTGTAGTCCACTTCCTGCTTTTGGAACAGTCTCCGGTCTGCTTGCATTAACAATGTATTCGAACCACGCCGGAGTTCACTTCAACCAAAGCGAGACCTAGCTATTGAGGTGGACCAGAGTTCACTTTTTTTGGTCCATACAGAGTTCGATTGGACATTCACACCTCCCCAAATGAGCCGGACTTTCTAGGCAAACAGAATTTGTCTAGTCTAGTCTAGACTAGAGTTTGATTAAAGTGGACTAAACAGGGCTTGTGTGAATGCACCCTATAAGGTCTCGGTTCGGTTGAAGTGAACTCTAGCACGGTTCGAATACATTGTGAATGCAAGCAGACCAGAGACCGCTCCAAAAGCAGAACGTGGACTATACAGCGCAGGGAAAACAAATGCACATTACTCTTACCAGTCAGCTGCCTTGTGTGGAAAAACAACATTCTTCATGGTCTTCTGCCTCATCTTCCGCTCATGCTGAGTCTGTTGAAAAATGACAAAACAGAAATCCTAAAACTGCTATAATTTTGCGCCACTCCATTTTTGGTTTTATTTCCAGAATAATAATAAGAAGCGTTGTCTTCAGAGGTTTTTGTGTTTTTTCCTTCAGTAGTTCTTGGTACAGCGCTACCACAGGCGAGGGGGGTGCGGGGGGACAGGTTGGCTCAACTGACAGTGCAGTGTGAATGTGAACTGCACCAGCTGAAAATGTAAACAAATGCTCTGAATATTGGTCCCCAACCGAACCGAGTCTACCGGACTATCAGGTGTGAATACAAAATTCTTTTTATTGGTTTTTTTTTCTCTTTGTGATGGCCTTCCTTCTCCTCTTGCAGCCATCCTCTCCACACCATTATTTAGTATGAAATACTTATTCTAGTAATTATCTAGTGGAGTTATTTTTTTTTAAATAATAGGATAGAAAGAAAGGAAAGACGGAAAGTAAGACTACAAAAAATAAGAAATATACACAAAGAAAGCACAAGGCAAAACACCCGACACTGTCTGTACACCTGCAAAGAACATGACAAAACACAACAAAATACATATGTATAAAGAACTTAGAATATTCATGGCTTTGCAGTAAATTTCTATGAATATATACACCCATACCTACCCATATTTACATACATACAAACACATGCATATACATTCACATACACATCTACATATCTACATAAGATACCTGCATATACATCCCTGAATCTATTTGTGTGTGGTTGTGAGCATGCATAAGTGTATAAGGCTTCTCTAATAGAACACTTCATAGTGACTGTAAAGCAGCAGAGACCCAACGCCCAAGACCTGAGGCAAACAAAGGGGGACCAGAGCCCAAGACCCCAAGAGGGACCCCGAGCGCGGAGCCCCCAGGGCCACCCACACAGGATGAACCACTCACCCACCCCCCAGATCGGACCATAGGGGAGAACCGGAAAAGCCCCACCAGCGACCACACGGGGCCAATAGCGTCAAACTCATGGGCCCCTGCCGGAACCCGCTGCCCCGAGGCAGATCCAGGCCTGGGCACAGAGGCCCGGGCCCCGAGGACCCCCAGGCCAGGGCCCAAGAGGACTAGAGGACCCGAGCCCCACCAGGCAGTCATCAGGCCGAGCCGACACACGCCCAAGCGTCCAGCCCCAGACACAGAAGGCCCCAAGCGCGCCGGCAGGCAAGGGCACACCCCACTAGGGGGCCGTGTGGCAGGGGCGTGACGCAAGCACCCCCAGCTGTATCCAAGAGGGGGCCGTCTAAGTCCCAGCCTGAAAACAAAATTCTTGAGGTGGGGTCACCTCCCTTCAGCAAAGGTAAAACAAAGTCGGTTTTCCAGGCGTCTGGAATGGAGTTTTTGCTTATGGAGAGGTAAAATATGTAGGACACCAGTACTGCGATGATAGATAGATAAGAAATAAGGTGGAAGGTCATCTGATCCTGCAGAATTTTTAGAGTCTAGACCTTTTAACAATTTATTAACCTCACAAACTGAGAACGAGGAAAATGAAAAGGTTTACTTTACTGAAGATTGACTTGTAGGAGAGATTTGATTTGAAGAAGTTTCACTTAAAGAAGTGGTTAAAGGAAAAGAAGTTTGAGGCTGGTTCTGCTTTTTACAGCTTCTATTCAGCTGGTTTGGTTCAGCTGTCTTTGAACAGTGAGAATCATCAGTTCTGCTGCTCATTGTTCAAGAATGTTTGATTTGAGCTGTTCTTGGTGCTCTGCTGGATTTCAACAAACATTAATAATAATAATAATAATAATAATAATAATATTCAATTTATAACGCACTTTTCATTACTGAAAATCTCAAAGTGCTACACATATATTGAATGCTACACACATTCATAAACCGGTGGCGGCAGACTACCATGCAAGGTGCTTTCCAGTCCTACCGGAATTAATACAATGTCCTCATAAGGATGGAGATACAAATGTGTGTGGTTGTTGTTGTGAGGAGACATACAGGAAGTCAGAGCAGAGATGAAGGTCTGAGCAGGAAGACGCTGATTGCTGGTTGATGACTGAGATCATTAAACATGGAGGAGGTACAGGATGAAGGAGATGGGGGTGAGAACATGGAGCGAACTTATAAATTTGACACTAACTAGTCGGCTATAACAAACAAAATGAAGCAAAAAGAGTCTGGTCTGGAGGCCTCATGGTCCCACATGTCGATGGTCAGGTGGCCTCATAGATCAATGGTTTAATAGTCTGGTAGACTCATGGTCCCATACTTTGATGAGCAGGTGGCTCAGTGGTTCAATTGTTTGATGGTTTGATAGTACCATGATGGTCTCATGGACAGGTCATTCAATGGTCTTATGGTTCAATGGACAGGATCCCCGGCCCGATGATTCAATGAACCTTGGGTAGGTGGTTTGACGAACCAAGGTTCAATAATCTCATGGTCAAGTAGTCAAAACCAGTTTGCCAATTACATAACTTTAATGACACATTGTCAATAGATTTATGAACAAACTCTCATTAAACAGTCTGTCTGCAGCACACCCAAAATATTTTATACCCGAGCACAAAAACACAAACCATCCATCCAGCCACCCACCCATCGAGCATCTTTACTCGCTTCCTTCTACAGAGAGTGGTGAAGGCTGCACAGAAGTCTGTGGGAGTCAGTCTCCCCACAATCACAGACATTTACACCTCCAGATGCAGAAAAAGAGCCACCTGCATCATGAAAGACCTCACTCACCCAGCACACTCACTCTTTGCACCACTCCCCTCGGGACGGAGGTTGAGGAGCATCAAATGTAGAACCACTAGACTGAGGAACAGCTTCTACCCTGAGGCTGTCAGACTCATGAATAAATAAATAATAAGAATAAACACTGCAAAATGTCACATCATGTTGATACTGATCTGTTTCTTGTTGCTGCGTTCATCTGTGACCATCTGCTCATAATGACTCATGTTCGTGCTGCTGTTTATAATGATGTTTTTCTACTACATTAGGGCTTAGTGTATTACTAGCTGATGTCTCTCTTAGTTAATCCTAGATGTTATTATTGTTTTTCTCTTGCATTTGTTGTTGGATGTAACTGGGACCCTGTGTACATAATCTCGTTTTCAACACATGTACTACATGCGGTGCAAATGACAATAAATTCTCTCTGACTCTGACTCTCTTCTTTCTGGGATGAAGGGGGTCACTAGTGCCCAAATCCGTCATTGAGCGAGAGGCAGGGGACACCCTTGATAGGTCTCAGTCCATCACAGGGACACACGAGACAAACATTCATTCATTCATTCATCTCTCTCTCTCTCACTCACACTCACACACACACTCACACACATTTTTGGTCGGTGGGAGGAAACCGGAGTACCCGGAGAAAACCCAAGCAGCATGGAAAAAACATACAAACTCCACCCAGAAAGGCCACTGGCTGGGATTTGAACTGGCGACCTTCTCGCTGAGAGGTAGCAGCTCTATGAACTGATCCACCATGCACCAGGATCCAGACTATTTTAAAAACAGGAAACCTGTTATCATAAATCCAATTATATGCAATTCCGGCATCCTCGTTCGATAGCAGAGGTATACACATCACCCCCAGAGATATATCCAGCTGCATGTGTGTCGTGCGAGCAGACATAGGGGTTCTCCAGGACCCTGTTGCTTTGTAGAAAAGATTTTGTCATTTGCATTGAAAGTTCAGTTGGTCAGATCCAAAACAGTAGTTTTCATTTTAGAAGATGGTAAATGGAGCTTATTTATATAGCGCTGCAGCCCCCCTATGAGGGGCCCCAAAGCGCTTTACAATACCAACCATCCACCCATTCATACACGCATTCATACACCGGTAGCGGCAGACTGCCATGCAAGGCGCTTTCCAGTCCTACCGGGAGCAACTCGGGGTTAAGTGTCTTGCCCAGGGACACATGGTGTGGGGAACCGGGATTCGAACCTCCAACCTTCCGATCGGGGGACGACTGCCATTACCACTACGCCACGGCCGATGTGTAAAAGCTTATCGGATGATGAGCGAAACGTCTTGTTGCTACAAATAAAGTCCAGTTGTTCTGTATTGAACGCCTTTTTTGAAAATAGGAGCTGTTCGGATACAGAGAGCAAAAAAGCAAGAGAACAGGGAGCAAGAAGAAATGCGTGCGCCTCGGTAGAGTTCCAGTGAGAAAAAAATTAAAAATAAACTAGAAAAATATTTTTTCTTAAAAAGGACTTTCAAAACCATAGAGACAAAACAGTATACAGTTCACTTGTCAACAAAACCTAAAATATAAATTTACAATGTAGGCTATATAAAGGGCAGAGAAAAAATATTTCAAGATCCAAACAAAGGTACAGTACTGTATTACGAACTTAGAGAGAAAGTTCACAAAGTCTTATCATGTCAATTAAAGAAAGAAGAGAATTCAAATATAATTATGCAAATAGAAAATGAATATGACTGTATAACTGAGAATCCAAAAGAAATAAATGAAACCTTTAATAGTTTAATGCTGTCTTGTATAAGTCAGAATCACCACAAGATCTCACACTGATCGACTCATTTCTTTCTAACATTGAGCTGCCCAAACTAAATCAAGAGGATCAGAGAATTTTGGATCTCCCATTTACCATCAAGGAAAATGAAAAGGTCTGACTCACTCTTCAGAGCATCAACCTGGAGAAGATGGGTTTCCTCCTGAATTTTTTAAAATAATTTAAAGATTTGCTTTTACCCCTTCTCATGGATGTAGTTAATTTGCATCTAAAACAAAGTCTTCCTGAGTCTTCATCAAGAGCTATAATTAGTGATTTGTAAAAAATAAAAATAAAAAGGTGAAAATCCCATAAAATGCTCCTCTTTTTGCCCTCTCCCGCTTTTAAATGCAATTATAAAATAACATCTAACGCTTTGGCGATAAGATTGGGTCACTACCAAAATTAGTTAACTTTGATCAGGCTGGATTCATTCAGAAAAGATATTCAGCCAATAATTTCAGTAGGTTACTTAACACAATTCACGTGGCGGTCTCCAGGGATGAAACAAGTATAGCTGTTACTTTAGATGCTGAAAAGGCATTTGATAGGCTTGAATGGCCCTATTTGTTAAAAGTCCTTTCAAAATTTGGTTTCGGTGGAAATTTTATTGAATGGCTCAAAACAATATAGGAAACCCCAAGCTCTGTTTCCAACAAATGGTCAGATTTCTGCACCCTTCTCTTTAAACAGATCCAGTAGGCAGGGTTGTCCCGTCTCCAGGACTCTTTGTATCAGCTATTGAACCCTTGGCCAAGACAATAAGGCAAGATTCAGAGATAAAGGATATAAAAGTGGGTCAGATAATTCATAAAATTAATCTTTGAGAGAGAGCCAGAGCTTCTTTGTCATTCGCACCACATATGGTACATGTGGTGAAACGAGATTATGTACCGGTACACAGGGTCCCAGTTACATCGAACAATAAAATGTAAAAGAAAAACAGTAAGAAGATCTAAGACATGAACTAAAGAAAAACATTAACAAAAATATACTAAACACAAATAGCATAAAAAATTACGTCAAACAGCAGCACGAACATGAGTCTGTGTGAGCAGATGAGCATGAATGAACACAGCAGCATGAAACAGATAAGCAGCAACATGTGATTTTTCACAGTGATTATTCTGGTTAGATATTCATGAGTCTAACAGCCTCAGGGTAGAAGCTGTTCCTCAGTCTAGTGGTTCTACACTTACTGCTCCTCAACCTCCTTCCTGAGGGAGTGGGGCAAAAAGTGTGTGTGCTGGGTGAGTGGGTCCATGATGCAATTGGCCCTCTTCCTGCATCTGGAGGTGTAGATGTCTGTGATGGTGGGGAGACTGACTCCAACAGACTTCTGTGCAGCCTTCACCACTCTCTGCAAAGCTTTTCTTTCTGCAGCTGTGCAGCCTCCATGACACACGTTTTTTGCAGCCCACTGAATCTGCATTTCAGAATATGAGATGGCGAATGAAAGCCGTTATCCTTCTTATTTGAAAGACATACTGTATTCAGCTCTTCACATTTCAAAACAAAAGATAGATAATCTAGTAGGCAGCTGTGCAGCCTCCATGCCACATGTTGATGCTGGACCACAGGATGCTCTCCACTGCACACCTGTAGAAGGTGGTGAGGACTGAGCTTCCCAGACCAGCTCACCACAGCTGTCTGAGGAAGTAGAGTCTCTGATGAGCTTTCTTGATCAGGCTGGTGGTGTTGTTGCTCCAACTGAGGTTGTCATTCAGGTGCACACCCAAGTACTTGTAGCTGGAGACCACTTCCACCACCGATCCTCCTATGTTTGGGGCGGGGGTGGGGGTAGGTGAGTTTGTTCCTTCTAAAATCCAAGACCATCTCCTTTGTCTTCTTCACATTGGTTATTCTCCTAGCACCAGCTCTCCAGGTGTTCCACCTCCTGCCTGTAGCTGGACTCGTTTGTGATGCATCCCACCACAGCTGTTTCATCTGCAAATTTTACAATATGACAGCCTGGATGGGTGGGTGCACAGTCATGATACATCAGCAGAGTGAACAGGAGAGGACTCGGCACACAGCCCTGAGGGGAGCCAGTGCTGAGGGTTATGGTGGAAGAGATGTGGATCCTCACTGACTGTGATCTGTTTATTAAGAAGTCCAGGACCCAGTTGCAAATGGAGGGGCTTAGTTCTAGTACGAATACCGGTAGTTTGCCCATCAGGGTTTGGGAGATCATGGTGTTGAAGGCAGATGTTAAGTCCACAAAGACCATACGGACGTAGGAGTCCTGCTGCTCCAGGCGGGTGAGATGCCGATGACATAATCCTTTATTTATCAAACCCATCTGAGTCTCTTGCTAGGTTACAGGTAAAAAAAAATGTCAGTCCTTTGGTTTCATCTCCGGATATAAAGTTAATTGTGAAAAAAGTGAAGTTCTTCTGCTATCAAACTTTGATTATGTTGAATATCAGCAAATAAGTCAATTTAAGTGGTCACCAAATGGAATTAGGTACCTTGCAGTGATTGCAGAGAAAAACTTTAAAATTTGGTTACCTAACCCTAACCCTAACCCAAACTCAATTATTTAGCACTAAGTAATCAGAAAGAAGACTTTAAAAAATGGACAAACTTACCAATTACTGTAATTGACAGAATAAATTGCATTAAGATTACTGTAATATACTACCCAGGTTACAGTATTTCTTCCCGTCACTACCAATTCCAGTACATGTACCTCATCATCTCTTTAAAAATCTCAATCACATCAGAACATTAATATGGAATGGTAACCCCCCCAAGAATTTCATGAGAAAAACTTACTTGGGATTATAAATTTGGTGGTCATAAAGCTCAAGTATGTAACTTTTCTAATAATATATTTTAAACATATTTCTTCACTCTGTCACTCTTATCTCCTGACAGACTGATGTTAGACAAGTAATCTCTGAAAAAAACTATAGTCCCCTTGTTTCTCCAGGTGGGATTATGGTAAAAGCATTTCTAAAAACCCACAGTGACCCGCCGTTAACAGCCAATAAAAACAGAGCTTCTCAGAGCTTCTCACACCCCTAACCCACGCCCCCGCCTGTCCCAGCCCGCAGCGGCCGCGCACGTTCTCGTTCAAAGGATTGCAAAGCGATGCAGGACTGTTTTGTATGTGACACAAATGTATTAAATTCCCCTTCTTCATCCCTGATCTGGACTTTTCTTTTGTTTTTTTGCCAAAAGTCAAGTGATCGCTTCCTCCTCCGCTGACTCCATGACTGAAATGATGAGGAAATGAATGAATTTGTCACGAGCGAATTAAACTCGGGTTCAACGTGGCTGCGCGAGGCTCTGCAGATTTCCTGGTGTTCTGGACCAGCGCTCCATGTTTTTATTTTATTTTTTAGAACGTTTTATTAACATATAAACACAGAACATCGCAGCGGCTGCGACAGGACATGCAGTGGAGGCGGAGCTATGGAGGCTGAGCTGAAGTTCAGCCAGAGCAAGGGGGAGGGACCAGAAACGTGTCTCTGTTCAAAATTTTTCTAAGTTCCAGCATGTTCCAAAAACTACAAATAGCAGCGTTAACTTACCCAATCTAGAAAAGTTATTATTTAGCTGCTCATTTTTATTTATTTATTTTGCTCACTGGCTCTGGAACGAGGTGCATGCTTCCTCTTCCCTCTCCCTGTTCTCCTCTTGCTTTTTTGCTCTCTGTCTGTGTATCGGAGCAGCTCCTATTTTTACACATCTTCTGAAATGAAAACTACTGTTTTGGATCTGACCAACTAGACTTTTGACGCAAATGACAACATCTTTTCAACAAAGCAACAGGGTCCTGGAGAACCCTTATGTCTGCTCGGACAACACGTGCAGCTGGATACTGTATATCTCTGAGGAAGTGGAATGTGATGTGTCTACCTCTGCTGTCGATTGAGGATGCCGAAATTGCATATACCGTAATTGGATTTAGGATAACAGGTTTCCCTTTTCCTGTTTTTGGCAGCTAATCTGGCCTGGTCAGGCTGCTGCCTAGGTGAGGGTTTGGTTCATGCTTTGAGGACTCAAAAGCAGCTGAGTTATGAGCTAAACCGTAAGATTGAAGTGATTTAAATTGCAGGCCACCTGCGACGTTGGACTCAGCATGAAACAACCTTGAAGAGGTTTGTAAGCACGGACCAGTAGAATGCACCCTAATCTGGCCATTTCGGATCTTGGAAGTATCAGTAAGACTCAAGGCTGACAAGAAAAATAGTCTGCCTGAATAAATCAACAATTGTGGCTTATCTGAATCTGACTCCCTGGTTGGCCTCGAAACAAGCCAACATCAATTTCTCCTGGAAAATGTGTAAACTAAGGAAAAGCTTCATCTATACAGCAACCCTCCCACTCCCCCTCCCAAACGTCTGTGGAGGTTTATCAGAACTGTACCGGCTGACCATCATCTTATCAGGGCAATGGACCATCTGTTAGTGCTTCATGGACCACCTCGTCGTCAAATGCATATGTAACATGTGCTGCTGGCACAGTTTTTTGATGCCTTAAATCATGTCCTGTTAGATCTCCTTTTTTGTAATGCCACTATCCTCTCCTTATGACTTTGTCCATTTTTCTATTTAAAAAAATGTATTCTGAAAAGGATAAGAAGGCCGTGCTCTTAAAGAGCAGCAGCTACGTGCACTTCTCCCTTATTTAGGACGACTGTATGGACATATTCTCGTATCTCGGTACAATAACAAAGCTTATTCTGATTCAAATTAAATTTGTTGCCTTTTACTTTAAGAAAATGTACCCTCAAGGATTTATGTGGGTCTGCATGTTATTAAAGAAAGATCACCCGCAGACTTCTTTTATAAATGGACTCCGAATATCTCTAACAAAACGGATAACAATCCGTGTATGGTTCGTTCTTTCGTTATTCCGTTTCAAAATAAAAACCAAATAACCAAACAAGCTTTGGTTATTCCGTTATTTCGTTTTAAAACGAAATTACAAAAACGGTTTTTAAACGGTTTTTTCGTTATTTCGTTTTTAAAACGAAATTAGAAAAACAGAACTTGCAAACATAAAAAAAGGGGAACGTTTTGGTTTTTGGTTAAACCAAAGACGAGCTTTTATTTTGTTAATTGAACACGGGAGTTTATGGCGGAACCGGAAATGAACTCCCGGTGCTGTGCGAATTTCTGTTCCCCCGTGAGAATCTGAGCTACAAATTAAAACAACAAGCGTATTTTATTTTTGCCCGTGAGAATCTGAGCTACAAATTAAAACAAGCGTATTTTATTTTTGCTGAACATACTATTTGCTTTAATTTTTGACGTGTGTGGGGTGTCAGCTTGACGCAGCTGCTGCAACCCGAGAGGCGGATCCGACCGTCTTTTTTTATTTTTTATTTTAATGAAATTTATTCATTTAACGTTGAAACATAACGAAAAAACATTTCATAAATATGTGAAAAAAGAATACATAAAATGAAAGGTGGCAGAAAGAAGAAGAATTCTTATGTCTGCCCTTTTTTCAAAAACAAAACAATTTCAAACAATCAATTCAAAACATAATCATAACAGTTGAAAAGAGTAATTTTCACTTGTCTTCAAGGCGCATCTCTCTGTGAAACGAGTCCACACTATCTTGTCACGGTTATAACTCATTTTAATACTCCTGGTGATAAATTAATAAATATAAACCCTAAAGTAAACCTGGTCTTGTGTGGGGTGTTATAACCTAGTTTTTTTTTTTTTAAACGCTGACAGAAACTAGATTTGGTCAAGTAACCTGCCAAATAGCTACAAATTTTAATAATACAAATTATCAGTCAGCCACCAACACATCATATATATTTATAATTTTTATTACTAATAGTAATACTAATAAGTGTAGGCTTTCTGGTAGGCTAAATCTCGTTCAAATTGAAAATGACTGGAGAAAAATTATTTCCAGCTGCTATTTTTGTTAGTTAATGTCTGTTTTTTCCATTATTTGAGAGAAAAAATGATTTTAGAAATAGAGTCAGAGAATCTTTATTATCATTTGCACCACATGTGGTACATGTGATGAAACATGATTATGTAAACAGGGTCCCAGTTACATCCAACAATAATAACATCTAAGATATGAACTAAGAAAAACATCATGTTAAAATACACTAAATAAAAAATACACGCATCACTAATATCATAGAAAACCATTACTCCAGACAGCACCTGTGTGAGCAGATGTGCACAATGAACACAGCAACATAAAACAGATCAGCAGCAACAAGAAACAGATCAGCAGCAACAAGAAACAGATCAGCAGCAACATGAAACAGATCAGCAGCAACATGAAACAGATCAGCAGCAACAAGAAACAGATCAGCAGCAACATGATGTGATTATTCTGGTTATTTATTCATGAGTCTAACAGCCTCAGGGTAGAAGCTGTTCCTCAGTCTAGTGGTTCTACATTTGATGCTCCTCAACCTCCGTCCTGAAGGGAATGGGGCAAAGAGTGTGTGTGCTGGGTGAGTGAGGTCTTTCATGATGCAGGTGGCCCTCTTCCTGCATCTGGAGGTGTAATGTCTGTGATGGTGGGGAGACTGACTCCAACATCTTCTGTGCAGCCTTCACCACTCTCTGCAAAGCTTTTCTTTCTGCAGCTGTGCAGCCTCCATGCCACACGTTGATGCTGGAGCACAGGATGCTCTCCACTGCACACCTGTAGAAGGAGGTGAGGACTGAGCTGCTCAGACCAGCTCGTCTCAGCCGTCTGAGGAAGTAGAGTCTCTGATGACCTTTCTTGATCAGGCTGGTGGTGTTGTTGCTCCAGCTGAGGTTATCATTCAGGTGTACACCCAAGTACTTGTAGCTGGAGACCACTTCCACTGCAGATCCTCTTCTGTTCAGTGGGGTGTGGGTGAGTTTGTTCCTGTGAAGTGGATACATATTTTTTTTAATCTATTATAAAAAGCAGTGTTTGAGTTGTTAC
>JBBPBX010007961.1:0-63819 GCA_038048925.1 Garcialebias charrua
AGTGGCTTTGCAAGGTCTGCATAGTTCTCTATGAACTGGTTCGAGTAGTTACACACGCCAAGAAAACTTTGTAGTTCTTTGAGATTGGTGGGGACTTTGAGATTGTCAAGGCCTTGGGTGCGAGTCAGCTGTGGTTGTACTCCGTCTGGACCTACAAGTAGGCCAACGTAGTCCACCTTGGTTCTGCACCACTGGCACTTCGACAGTGATATTTTAGCACCAGCAGTTGTCAGCTGATTCAGAACGTGGTCGATTTCGGCCAGATGTGAGTCCAGTGTTGGCTGCCTCAAAAGGACATCATCCACATAAATCAGTGTCCCACGCTCGCGGGCGTCTGGACATGCTTTGTTCAAGAAGATGTTGAACTCTGCAGGTGAGTTAGCGTAGCCAAAGGGACACCTATTGAAGGTGTATTGACGGCCACCAAAAGTGAAAGCTAGTTTGTATTGATCCTCGTCGCGCACAGGAATGGTCCAAAAACCAGAGGCGATGTCAAGGGTCGAAAAGTACTTACCATTGGTGACCTTGGGCAACTCCTGTTGGAGCTGCGTCATAGGCCATCTGGATAAGGGAACTTGTTTGTTTAGCTTTCTGTAGTCTATAGTAAGTCTCCACTTACCATTTGGTTTTAACACCGGCCATAAAGGCGCAGAGTAAGTGCTGTTACAGTATCGGATGATACCTTTTCCTAACAGGTCATCAATGATTTCCCTGATAGGTTGATGTGCTGCCAGAGGAATCTTGTATTGTCTGACAAATGCAGGTGGAGCATCAGGCGGGGTTGGAATGCTCACTGTGTGGAGCGTGGTCAACCCACAATCCATCGAGTCAGTTGAGAATGATTTTTCATATTTTAGCAGAACTTTGCGAAGTTTGTCCCTGTCTTCATCAGTTTTCAAGGCGTCGGCCTGAGCGACCACCTGGTCTATCTGTGAAGCAATTGAGAGCGGTTCTTGTTCTCTGGGGAGCTCCAGTGAGTCCCCTTCAGTGTCATAAAACCTGTCAACAGGTAGTGCACTGTAAGTTTGAGGGCCTAGACTTTCTCCTTGGTTGAAACCGAACCTGTGGACAATGTCCCGGTCGGACTCAGTGGGGGAGAAAAGAGCTATGGCCTGTGTTGGTTTTGTGAACAAGACTCGCCCCGAATGATGACTTGGGATCAAGTTTTCTGGGAGTCCTCCCAGAAATGGAATGCTTAGTTCAAAATCATGAAAATCAGTAGAGATCAACCATCCGAGCTGCGAGCGTTTTGGGATCAGTACCTCTTCTGTGCTCGTGTTACACACAGCGACAGTCGTGGTTCTGCCGTCGAGGGTCACTTGGCATGTGGCCTCCATGGACAGTCCTAAGTTGAAAAACATAGGAGATGGTTGAAAGCATGCCTGTTTTGTTCCAATAGCCTGTCCTTTCATGATGTGAATCATCACCGGCTTGTTCATAACCTGAGGTGGTACCACAGTGTTATGGCTGTTAGCAACCTGGCAGACCTCTGGAATGGTCTGTCCAGCCTTAAGGTTCTCTGTGGTTAACACAGGAGAGTCCTTCGTGGCTGTATCTAGTGACCACAGTGCATTGTTGCTGACGTCCACTCGGACACCTAATCTTACCAAAATATCGGAGCCTATGTAGGTTGCATGTGGTAAGTTCGGGACCACGAGGAACGGGTGATCCAGTTCTCGTTGGTTCCAGATTAGTTTAAGGTCAATGATCCCTTTAGCGGTCATTACCTGTTTATCGTTGGGGTCTAACGAGAAGCGGAAAGCCTTTTTGTTCATTCCGAGACCCAACTGTTTCTTAACCAAGGTTCCAAAGAAAGCTTGGCTGATCGCTGATTTCTCCGTCCAAGGGGACAGAACAGCATCATCGGTGTGGGATCCTTGAATCTCAACACCATTGACTACCTGTGGTAGGTAGTGTTCAGTGAGTGCCAACTGTTTCAGCTCGCAGAGGGGGCTCTCTTGTTGGGCCTCTACTGCCTCACCTGTAGTTGAAGGTTCATCCACAGGGATTGTGCTCTCGTCTGAGCATTCCCTTTTGCCTTCCGCGGTACCTGCCGTTAGACGGTCAGTGTTACTCTGTGTAGGCATATCGATCGGCAGTGGTTGACTCACTCTGGTCCACATTGACTGATCGCCATAATCTATAACCGCGTCGAAGCGGTTTATAAAGTCCTGGCCAACCAAAAATGGGCATGAGTCAACGGTGGACACGTATACCGGGTGGTATAGTGTCGTTACACCAATCTGCATGTGAACCATTGCTATAGCTGTTAGGGTTGTACTCGTCTCCGAGAGACCCTGCAAAACTATAGCACATTCTCTGAGGGGTATTTCCCTGTCAACACCGTTAGCGGCCAGCCGTAGCTCTTCTAACAGTGTGGGTGACATAACGGATATGTCTGCCCCACCATCCAAGAGGGCCTCTTTTCTGAGGACCCCTTCCAACGTGATGGACAGGTAAGCCTTCTTAGCGGGCCCCTTTCTGATAATGTCACACAGGAACTTACCAGGTTTTCTCTGACGTTTATCACGCCTACCCCCGACTGTGTGACCTTCATTTATCAGTACTGTTAGTGCAGACACACATGGGTCTGACTGTTCAGTTCGTGGCGAGCCACTTTCAGCGGTGAGTGAGCTTTCCCCCCCTTGCTCTGACGAGGGTTGCTCAGACTCCGTAACAATGAAGTCATGGTTACAGTCAATGTTTTGTTGACTGTCACATTCTGGACTGTCAATGATTTGACTGTCATTACCCTGATTGTCAGCAACCTGACCATCAGTATCTTTGTGACTGCCAGCAACTGTGGCATTGTTGTTATTTGTGTGCTCTGAGCATCTGTCAACGACAGTGCTGCACAATACTCCAGGCTTGTTATCCTTGCCTGTATCATCCAAATCTTTTAAAAACCGACGTAATTTCTCCATGTCCTCTGGGGACAGAGAATTACGGCCTTTCCTCTGGGACTTTTGCGACTTTTTTCCTGTCTCGGACTGTTCTGTTCGAGGGGTAGGAGGAGCAGGTCCACGGCTCGGGGGTCCCTTCCGGGACCACCCTGGTTTCGGGGGTCCCCTCTGGGACCGCCCTTGGTTCGGGGGTTCCTGCTGGGACCACCCTTGGTTATATGGGTTACCCCTGTACCCATAATCTGTACTCCTTGGACGCGCACCCCCCTTTTGATCCTTTTGTTCACCCTCCGTGTTTTGTCTGAGCCACCCTGGCTTCTTTCTCCAGCGGATACCCCCACTTTGTGGTTTGTCGGGTTGAAAGGTCTGTTTCTTTTCGCCTGTCGGTGGATAGGGAGCTGGTGCTCGCGTCCCTTCCAGTTCCAGCGATTGGGGTTCGACTCTCGCACTCGTGAACACCTCTACGGGTGTTCTGCATTCCATGCGGGCCTCGAAAACATTTACGGCGCATTGTTTCATTTCCTTGATGGTTTTGTCTCTGAAATTAGCCATCACTTGTACTGACTCTTTTATATCAGGGTGGAGGTTTTTACCGAAAAGGTATTTAAAACCTACTTCGTCCTCCATGCCCGGTTCATTGCGATTACCAAAGAAAGCCTGGAACATTCTCTGGTAATATGCCTGTGGATGCTCTTTCTTACCTTGCACGACCTTCTCGGCATCAGGGTAGCCACCAGGCCCCATGTTTGGAGTGAACTCTCGTATAAGAGTATCACGCAACAGTTTGTAATCTGTTTTCATGGCGTCTGGTTGGCGATCAATGAAGGCATATACAGGCCAGTCTGCGGTGAGCCTGATCAGTGCAATTTTATCCTCAGCAGTAGCATTTGGAAAATTACCCAGTTGGAAGTCAAGAGAGTCTAGGTAGGTCTTTGTATGGATTGAACCCAACGGCCCTGGCTCAAAGCGTTGAATGTATCTAGAAAGCTTCTGGAGTTCAGGTATTGGAATAGAAAGGTTAGCACCATTGCTATTCCCATTTACCTGTGATCCATGTGCAGGTGTTGTTGTTGAGGACGCAAGTCCCTGCTCCGACTGGCGGGTCTTAACAGGTACGGTGAGCAATTCTGCATTACCGCGTGGAGGTGGTGGGGGTGTGAAGCCTTGAGACTGCTTTGCCACAACATCCACCCATCTTTCCCTTTCTTTAAAAAGGTTTTCTTTAGTTAAGGTCAGTTCCACCTTACTTTCAGTCACTTCTCTGCGTAAACAATCAACTTCAGTTTGTAGCGCTGTGCACTGTTCACTGAGTTTTTTATTTTCCTCGAATTGAGTGCTCTCTTTTAGTTGTTCTTTTAATCTATCATACTCAATTTTCAACCTTGTGCACAGGTTGTGGGTTTCTTCTCTTTTTTCCTTGTTCTCTTGTAATTCTCTAGACAGCGATTGTATTTCTTGCTGTAATTTTTCATTCTCCCTGACAGACTCGTCATATTTTCGTCCTCTGGAACGAATGTTTTCCTCATATGACTGTGTTTGCGACTGTATTTCATTTTTTAAACGTTCAGTCTCTGTATTTGTCGTTTTCTGGTATGACACAAAATCTGAAGTGGTACCTTCGTGTTTAGTTTTCTCATCAGCCAGTCTCTCCTCAAGGTCCACACACCTCTCCACTTCATGGTCCAGTCTGGCCTTCAACAGAAGGGCCAATTTGGCTAGACGGTCGGCGCTGAGCTTTTTCCCATCTTTTTTGAGAATGCTTGTTGTTAGATTTTCTAACTCTGTGTTCAGAGTCGAGGTGTCCATTGCTGCTATCTCCTCACCATACTTCACGAGGGGTTTAGTTAGCAGCTTTAAGGCATTATCAACACAATCTGTGTCCTCTGACTCAGTGTCTGAATCCTCCTGCGCTGGGATTTTCTCCTCACCATCAGCATCCTTCAAGGATGAGGATGGTACAACGTCATCTGATTGTGTATCCATATTTGTTTTGAGTCTGTAAAAATCAACAAGCTGGTACATGCAGGTGTTATTCGAAAAAGAAATTCGTTATCAAATTAACCTTACTGTTTTAAATGTACACAGAAAAACGTTAAAAATGCTATTTTTAACCAAAAGTGTACAGTGTACGCCAATGCTGTTTAAAATTTCAGAGATGTGAAGAGCTGAATGTGGAAATGCTCTGCTCTCCATCAACTTTTTCTTTTTTATTTAATTTGAAAATCAAATAAAAGATGCTTTTTGAGTGTTATTTTAAATCTCTTCAGTATTTAAAACGAGCATCAATTGTTCGTCTGTACCTCTGTTATTCAAAAATTCTTTATTTAAAATAAACAGGATTTTTTGTTTGTGTACAGAACAATTTTAAAGCTGGTAATTTTTACCATAAAAAATGCTGACTTTATGAGGTGTTGAGAGAAAACTCATCTATTAACGTCCAGCAGGGGGCAGCGTCGAGTATGTTATCACGAGGAGACTAAATTTTTCATTCAGTATTTAAACTAAAACTACCTTGTAGAGTTAGTTTCTAGTGTGTTCGTGATAAACGCTCGAACTGCGGTCTTGTCAGAGACAAATTTATGTTGTTAGACAGTGTAGATGGCTTAAATTGAGTTTTTTAAACTTTTAGTGAAATCTCTTTTCACCGTGTGTGTGTGAACCTGCACCTGGAAATGACGACACAAATAGGCGGGTCGACGCAGCGCGTCACCAGCTCTGCTGTGCTGAGCGAGGCGGAGCTCGCTACACAGATACGTGACGTCAACCAATCAATCACAGCGGTTGTAGTTCATTCCAAGCATTCATGGTAAACGTAGTTTTCTTACCTTCGCCCAATGTAGTACCGGAAATGACGACAAAGTGGGTTGGTCGCAACGGCGTGCGTTCCCACTACAGCGAATCAGCGCTCGCTACGAGTGATTGACAGCTCACAGCTCTCGTTTCATCCAATCACAGCTCATAAACAAACGTGTACTTGGACACGTAGCTCTAACGTTAGCTCAACACAGCGGACCACAACTTATAGACTCTTAAAACAACTCAAACGCTACAAATTAACTTTCCAAAATTCTGAAACATGCGGCGAACACACCTAGACAGGCCAACGTAGTTACGCTCAGTAACACAGCACTGCGGCTGTTGAACAAACACGGACTCTCTCGGAGCGCGTCAAGGTCGGTTCTGGTCCACTCTTTCATGGAGCAGAAATCGGGTCTGAACAGAACCACTATCCGACACGTTCTAACAGTAATATGCTTCTTTGACCTGCTCTAAAATGTAAAATACCACAACAGCAATCTTGTAGATGTTAAATTATAGCTTTCAGGCTTTTGACTCGGCGGTCAAACAAAGCCTTGTACAGGAGTCTGCGTGAGCTGGACCGAACCGGACCAGGACCCCCACAGACCACGGCTGACAAAACTTCACCTGAATGCTTCCAACAGCGTCTAACAGAGTTGAAACAATAAAAATCTCACAGCTTCAAATGATAAAAACATGCAGAATCTGCCTGCTTTGAACACTTCCAGCCAAAATCATTATCCTCAGAGTTTAAAACTTGGATCCTCTTATGCAAACATGACGTTACAGTTCATGACTGAGACCACAGATATCAATAAACTTTCAGAACCACGTACGAGGCCACCAGATGTAAGGGGTTAATGAGGAGGTCAATATTAATACTGACCTCTTTACCTTAATTAATTTACTTATTCAGATTGAATAGTAAATGTTCACGGATTCTGTTCTTTTTCAGTTTACCCAATATTTCTGTGATCTTTATGATGGATAAATAAACAGAGCCATTAAGTGACAATGGACATTAACTTAGTTTGGTATGCCAGTCGACACTACCATTTATTTAAAATAAATCAACTAAATTAACACCATTACACTTGATTGACATGATTTCACTTTCTTTCAATTCAAATACGTCAGCACACTTAAATTTAACACAACAGACATAAATACTAGATGTTAAACATATTTAGTCTGTAGGTTCTTTAACTTAAAAATAGTTCCCAGCTTAGATTGAGAGGGGAAAGAAATAGGAGGAAAGATTTAAGAAGAAAATATCATGAGCATGATACCAGAGTGACACTTCTCCTCCGACTTCTGCTAAAATCCAGGTACGTTTTGTAAACAGCTGTAATGGACCTACCCAGGGTCAAACTAGGGTTTTCGAACTGTCCAGTGATGACCTTTACTGACCACTTAGTAAAGCAAGACATTTACTACAAAATCATTCATTTAGCTATAATCTGATAAATATAGTCACCAAAAGAGACTATTTCTATCTTTGATTTTATTCTAATGTGATCAAAAGAATAACTTTTGTCATTTTCATGATGTGTGCTTTTAAGCTGTGTCATTCTGTAAGAGTTAAACTGTGTTCACTGCTGTGTTTAAAGGTGAAGCCTTCGGGTCACAGAGACCGGACGGTTTTGTTTAGAAACTCAGAGACAGTCTCATGAGCAGGGCTCCAGCTTTATCTATCTTTTTCCTAAACATTTCTCTCTGCTGCTGCTTGTAACCTTGGGTTTGATAAGACAAATGAACTCCTCGACTGGTCCTTCCTTAAGTACTAGTCTAAGCTTTTGCTAAAGGCTTCAGAGTTGCTGGGAACTTGCAAGAGATGTGAACTTTCCCAAGAGCTGGACACGTGTGGTCAAGAGCTAACGACCGGCGTCTTCAGCTAAGGACTGATAACAGGCTGTTATGAGTCTACTTCGAACAAGCGTAAGATCAAGAACTTTGTCTATTCCTTCCTGGAATAAGTTTATCTTGAAGTCAGAGGCCTGAAGCTGACATATTCTCTGATGACCAAGCGAAAACCAGGAGACGTTGGAAAACGTAAACCAGAACCCTGCTTGAAGGTATTGTACTGGTCCCCACAAGGACCCGTACATCTGAAAAGCTACAAGGTCTTCCCTCTTACCGGGCGGTCGTCAAAAGGTAAAGAGCTGTTTACAAAACGTACCTGGATTTTAGCAGAAGTCGGAGGAGAAGTGTCACTCTGGTATCATGCTCATGATATTTTCTTCTTAAATCTTTCCTCCTATTTCTTTCCCCTCTCAATCTAAGCTGGGAACTATTTTTAAGTTAAAGAACCTACAGACTAAATATGTTTAACATCTAGTATTTATGTCTGTTGTGTTAAATTTAAGTGTGCTGACGTATTTGAATTGAAAGAAAGTGAAATCATGTCAATCAAGTGTAATGGTGTTAATTTAGTTGATTTATTTTAAATAAATGGTAGTGTCGACTGGCATACCAAACTAAGTTAATGTCCATTGTCACTTAATGGCTATGGTTCTTTATCCATCACAAAGATCACAGAAATATTGAATAAACTGAAAAAGAAGAGAATCCGTGAAATTACTATTCAATCTGAATAAGTATTAAGGTAATAAAGAGGTCAGTATTAATATTGACCTCCTCATTAACCCCTTACAATGTCATTGTTGTAAACCTCAGTGAAACGTGCGGCAGTAAATGGTTAACATTCCTGCCTTTACGTGCAAAAATGCATGTTTTAGGGGTTACATGGGGAAGGGTGAACTGAAACTGGACTGACATATGGTCTGAGAATACATTGTCACCTATTTCAAGGTTTGAAACAGTCACATCACATGTTAAAACAAGGTCCAGTAAATGTCCACTCTACTGCGTGGGAGAGTTCACGTGTTGTGTTAAATTAAATGAGTCCAATAAATCTAAAAAGTCCTTAACCATGGGCTTCTCAGGACAACACACATGCAAGTTGAAGTCACCTAAAATGACGACCCGAGCATATTTAGCTGTAATATCAGCCAGGATATCAGAAAACTCACTGATGAAGTTCTTAGAACGAGGTGGACGGTAGACAAGAGCACAAAAATTCACAGATGAATGGCCTAGTTCAAAAAACGTCCGCTCAAAACTGGAGCAGGGGACTGGGATGGGCAGTTGTTTACAGTTAAAAGTTGATTTGAATATTGTTAATAATCCACCACCACTACCTGATGGTCGTGGGTCGTTAAAATATGAACAGTTTGGTGGTATTATTTCCGTCAATGCGTTGGACTCACCCGGCGACATCCACGACTCTATGATGCAGAAAAAGTCCAAGTCGTGATCATCAAAGTAACCCTTGAGAATGAAAGTTTTGTTGCAAACAGATCGGGCGTTGACAACACAGATCTTGATGTAATCCGAGCTAGCAGCTGATGAGCCAGCAGCTGGTGGGAGAGCGCGCGTCCGCGGCTCGCTTCCCACAGAGAGCTGCTGCGGCCGTAAATCCCCGTTGTTTTCCTGGTCCGTGCACGCGGAAAACTGGCGAAGCAGAACGCCGGGCTCTGAGCTTCACCAGCCGGCCAGCTCGTGAGCCACGTTTCTTCCTCCGTGTCGATCGATTTCTCCATGCAGGCAGTTGAGGAGCACAGCGGAGGTAAACGGGCAGCTCAACCTTGAGCAACGGGGGCAGAGGGGGTCTCCCAGAGGTACGCTCATACTGGCCCAAATCAGCGACATCCGTAGCAGCAAAATGTAAATCCAGAAGCTGCTTCCGATCATAAACCAGCAATGTATTTATGTCTCCAATGAAAAACGAACAAAACACGAAAACTCCAAACACCCACATGAGAAGTGGATAGGCAGCCATGCACATGGGCGCCATCTTGGATTATACAGGAGTTATCTTCTCTAGTCTTTTAGATAATACTTTACAAATTATTTTAACATCAACATTAATGAGAGAGATTAGACGATAACTGGTAGGTAATACTGGGTCTTTGTCTGGTTTTAATAGGAGACTAATGTTGGCTGAATTCATATGTGTTGGTAGCCTGCCATTTTCTTCTGATTCAAGTAGCACTCTATAAAATATTGATTCCAATATGTCCCAGAATTTTTTATAGAATTCTACTGGATATCCATCAGGACATGGAGATTTCTTATTAGGCATGCTATTAATTGCTACATGGAGCTCATCTGATGTTAATGGTGAGTCTAGTTTTGATGACTGACTAATACAGTATCTAGTTTTGGAAGTGTTTCTCTCTCCAAGAATTCATTAATATCCTCATTAGATGAATTTATTTGTGGAGTGTATAGTTTTATAGAAATCTTTAAAAACACTGTTTACTTTTCCCTCATCATGAATTATATTTCATAATCCCAATGCACACTCTATACCCACTAGGTCCAAGACATGTACCTGCCCCCTACATGGGGCAGCCCACACCCAAGCCCAAGAGGTAGGCCCATTCATTCTGGGCTGGAGAGTAGCCGACATACAAGATCCGGCCTAACCACCGCCCTGCCAACAGGACAGGACACCCGAGCCCAAGCAACCCCAGGGAGAGTGCAATGCCAGCCCCTTCCACGGGGAACCCCCAGGCCCGAACCCTCCCATAGTCCAGGACAACCCCAGACGGCCCACCTCCAGAATTCCCGCCAGGCAACCAGGAGGTGAGAGAGAATTTTTTTTAAACAAATCTAGACCCCGACATACACACCCCCGTCCCCAAATGTGCTGTTGGTGTATGTTGCTGTAAAGTGAATTTAAAAAGGGAAGAGAATGAGCAAAGGCTAGCATAATGCCAGTTTCCTCTCCACTCCCAGGCCCTTATTGTCTAAATGCATAATTGTGAGTGAACATAGGCACGGGGGGCGAGAGTGTTGTCATCCCGCAACCCATAACCATAGTACTCACCCCAATTCCTATATGTGAATTTTATGAGGATGTTTATGAGTGAATGTCTAAAGTGTATAATAAAATTGAGTCCCAGGTGGTTATGAACAACAGAGATATAAAAACGTTGTAGCATACCCGAGTCTCAAAATCCCTACATTTGAGATGAAGAGGACGGAGGTGCGTGGTAAGGGATGAGGAGAAAATATCTGTAGGAACAATGCTCCCGTAGCGAGTCAGCTAGACGGACATGAGTATTGCTGACCCTACAACACCTCCCCCCCCCCAGCTCACCAAGGTCCACCCCATGAGCGAGGCAAAGTAAACACTTCTCCGACCGCTAGGCCATTGAGCCAAAGACCAGAGAGGAACACGGCCCCGAGGGCCGCCAACACCACAACCAACAGCCCACATCCACCAGGGCCGCTCAGAACCGCAGTCAGCACGCCACCCAATAGGACACAAGATCCCACATGGACGACACGGCCAAGAGCGTCCGCCCAACCGCAGACAGAGCCAGGAAGCACCGAGAGCGGGCCCCAAGCAGGGCCCGCACACCGGCCATGCATAGTCCCAGACCATCATCAAGGACATCTACTTAGTCCCCACCCCAGAAGAAATACTACACCCACCCTTCACTCTAACATCTTTCAGAACACATAACACACTAGACACCCAGGCTGGGTTAACCCGCTCCCTCCCATTGGCCTACAGTCACGCCCTCAGACACCCAACCACCCGGCACATGAACCCCCTACCCACCAGCGAGCCGAGGGCCCCCGGCCAGGGCCATGTACCAGAGCGTGACCCAGTCCATAGCCCGGTGACCTGCCTGCCAGAGCCCAAGACCCCCGACCCCCACCAGGCCCAAGCCCGGGACGACACGCCCCCCAGAATCCCAAGCTCCCGGCGCCCACCCCGAAGCCACCCCAGCACAGCTGGGTCACTGACCGAAAACCCATGACCGCCGCCTCCGACCACCCGAGGGCCCGCATGCCACCCCCAGCAGACATCCCCCAGAACCCCCCGGTCCTCCCCAGGTCGAAGGTAGTGTCCTACCTGTCCAAACAGCCCCAACCCCCCAGCGCCCCAAACCCCAACCTCCCTCCACACTAGCCCCAAAGCCCCATAAGGCCAGATCCCAGACCCCACACCCTCACTACGTAACGGAGCCGATCAGAGTGCCAGATAGATTGATCCGATGTGTTGGCAGATGCTGTTTCAAGACTAATATAGTCTAACAGAAGATTTTTATACTGATTAATGCTAAGATTATTTTTATTTTTCCAATTTATGAGTATGGTTTTCTTTGCGATGCATAAGGCAGTGAAAAGCATACAGGATCTATTATTTTCTAGTATAACATCTTCAAAGATACCCAATAAGCAAACAGATGGAAAGAGAGGGATATTACATTTCAAACATTTAGACAAGTCTTCACATACCTGTACCCAGAATCTCTGAACGGGTGGACATAACTAGAGTGCATGAATATAGTCATCAGGTATATTGCCTTTGCACTGTGAGTAGTTGTTAGATGGTGTAAAACCTATCTTAAACATTCGCTGACCTATATAATGTACTCTATAGAGAACCTTATATCAACTTTGCTCAGCTGCTGTGGAGTTGATCACAGTAAGGTGCCGTCCTCATTATCTACCCCGTGACTACTCAGTGATCATTATCACTGTTATTTACATAGTGCCTGATGCTAATGCTAATGACGCCCAGGGAGAAATTCATGACTTACTCAGCTCACTGCAGTGTAAATATCCAGAGGGGCTCTTCATTGTTTCAGGTGACTTAAATCACGTAGATTTAAAGGTCTCCCTCCCAACCTTCAATCAGCACGTTTCCACAACAACAAGAGGAAATAAAATGCTTGACCAAGTCTACACGAATGTGAATGGGGCGTACACGGCAAAGCCACGTCCACCGCTCGGGGCTTCTCACCATTCCTCTTTGATCTTGATTAGGGCGGCCGTGGCATAGTGGTAAGGGCAGTCGTCTCCCGATCGGAAAGTTGGCGGTTCGACTCCCGGGACCCGCACCATGTGTAGTTGTGTCCTTGGGCAAGACACTTAACCCTGAGTTGCTCCCGGTAGGACTGGAAAGCACCTTGCATGGTAGTCTGCCGCCACCGGTTTATGAATGTGTGTAGCATTCAATATATGTGTAGCACTTTGAGATTTTCAGTAATGAAAAGTGCGTTATAAATTGAATTAATTATTATTATTATTATCTTGGTCCCAGGACAGCTTGCCCCACTCAGACGCTTTAAGCCAGAACAAAGAGAGATAAAAGTTTGGCTTCAAGGTAGCACCCCCATGCTGAGAGACTGTTTTGAAAATACAAACTGGTCTGTCTTTAGGGAGGGAGCTACAGATGGGAGCTCAGTGGATCTGGAACTTTATGCTTCCTCAGTTCTGGGTTATATTAGCACATGCTCTGAAAATGTATCCATAAAAAATATGTTTAATTTTACCCCAACACAAAACCCTGGTTAAATAAAGAGGTCCGCACCCTGCTGGCAGCCAGGGACACTGCATTCAAGTCTGGAAACACAGAGGAACTGAGAAAGAGCAGGAAAGAGCTGGTTGCTGGCATTAAGAAGGCCAAGGCCACATATGCACAGAGGATTGAGGGACAGTTCACCTCACAAGACCCACGGAGCATGTGGAAGGGCATCAAATGCATAACAGATTACAAAGGCAAGAGCAAACAATGCCCCAAGGACCCATCTCTGCCTGATGCCCTCAATAAGTTTTATGCACGTTTTGAAGACCCAAACAGACCAGCTAGCACCAGACTCACCTCATCACCAGATGAAGAGCATCTCAGAGTGACCGCAGCAGAAGTGAGAGGCAGTCTCAGAAGGATCAACCCTCATAAAGCAACCGGACCAGACAACATCCCAGGGAAAGTTCTGAAGGAATGTGCGGACCAGCTCTGTGAGGTGCTGGCTGACATCTTCACCACCTCACTTGCACTGGAGTCAGTTCCCACCTGCCTGAAGACCGCCACCATCATCCCAGTCCCAAAGAGCTCCACAGTGACTGGTCTGAATGACTATAGACCGGTGGCCCTCACCCCGATAGTCGCTAAATGCTTTGAGAAACTGGTCATGTCCCACATCAAGACAACCGTCAACATCAACGAGGATCCTCATCAGTATGCATACCGCGCGAACCGATCAACAGAGGACGCCATCTCCTCTGTGGTCCACATTGCTCTCACCCACCTGGATCAGAAGGACTCATACGTGCGCATGCTCTTTGTGGACTTCACATCTGCCTTCAACACCATGATCCCCCAAACTCTGATAGACAAACTATCCACACTTGGACTAAGCCCCTCCGTTTGTAACTGGGTCTTAGACTTCTTAACAAACAGACCACAGTCCGTGAAGATCCACAACTTCTCCTCCTCCACCATTACCCTCAGCACTGGCTCTCCTCAAGGATGTGTGCTGAGCCCTCTTCTGTTCACTCTGCTCACATATGATTGTACAGCCACACATCCAGGCTGTCATATTGTTAAGTTTGCAGATGATACAGTTGTGGTGGGATGCATCACAAACAATGATGAGTCCAGCTACAGACAGGAGGTGGAACACCTGGAGAGCTGGTGCAAAGAGAATAACCTTCACATGAATGTGAAGAAGACAAAGGAGATGATTGTGGACTTCAGAAGGAACATACACACCCACGCCCCACTGAACATAAGTGGATCTGCAGTGGAGGTGGTCTCCAGCTACAAATACTTGGGTGTACACTTGAATGATAACCTCAGCTGGAGCAACAACACCACCAGCCTGATCAAGAAAGGTCATCAGAGACTCTACTTCCTCAGACGGCTGAGACGAGCTGGTCTGAGCAGCCCAGTCCTCACCTCCTTCTACAGGTGTGCAGTGGAGAGCATCCTGTGCTCCAGCATCAATGTGTGGCATGGAGGCTGCACAGTTGCAGAGAGGAAAGCTCTACAGAGAGTGGTGAAGGCTGCACAGAAGTCTGTTGGAGTCAGTCTCCCCACCATCACAGACATTTACACCTCCAGATGCAGGAAAAGAGCCACCTGCATCATGAAAGACCTCACTCACCCAGCACACTCACTCTTTGCCCCACTCCCCTCAGGACGGAGGTTGAGGAGCATCAAATGTAGAACCACTAGACTGAGGAACAGCTTCTACCCTGAGGCTGTTAGACTCATGAATAAATAAACAATAAGAATGATCACTGCAAAATATCACATCATGCTGATGCTGATCTGTTTTCTTGTTGCTGTGTTCATCTGTGACCATCTGCTCATACAGACTCATGTTCGTGCTGCTGTTTATAATGATGTTTTTCTACTACATTAGGGCTTAGTGTATTACTAGTTGATGTTTTTCTTAGTTAATCCTAGATGTTATTACTGTTTTTCTCTTGCATTTATTGTTGGATGTAACTGGGACCCTGTGTACATAATCTCGTTTTCATCACATGTACCACGTGCGGTGCAAATGACAATAAAGACTCTCTGACTCTCTGACTCTGATATTGTATTAATTGTAGATTGGAGATTCTAGTCAATTTAACTGTTTTTTAAACATACTTGAGACTTGAGATTTTTTGTTCAAAGTTGATTGATAAATCTGACTCCCATTTTTCAACAGGTAATGTTATCGAGTCATCGATTCTATACATTTTTTTGTATATTTTAGATAATAATTTGGGTGGTTGAAGATTAATAAACTCTAACACACGTTGGTGTTTCCAACAATGTTTTATTAAGCTTAACTTTCTTTTTTACAATTGACTTAATTTGTTGGTATTGTAGGAAATATTTATTATAAATGTCGTATTGTATTATTAATTTATTAAATTAATTGGCTTAAATTTTAGTTGGCTAAATAGTAGTAATAAAAGTTCGGAAGTTCTAATCCTCCGGTATCTTTAGATTTCTGTAATGTTTTTAAACTAATACGTGGAGTTTTATTTTTCCAAAGGAATTTAGATATAGAAGAGTCCAGGGACTTAAACCATTCAGTTGAAGGTTTATTTGGAATCATTGAGAATAAATAATTTATTCTCGGCAGCACCATCATTTTTACTGAGGCAACTCTTCCCATAAGTGATATGGGTAGAGATCTCCATCTAGTAAGATCGTCTTCAATTTTCTTTAATAGTGGGATATGATTCAATTTTATTAAATCTTCCAATTTAGGAGAGATATTAACACCTAAATATTTAATGTTACCTGATTGTAGTCTTTCATTAAGAGAATTATTAAACACGCAATTTATTGGAAGAACTGTAGATTTTGTCAATTTATAGAATAATCAGAAACTTTTGAGAACGAGTTTATTAATTTGATAACATTAGATATTGAGTTTCCTGAGTTCTCAAGAAAAAGCAAAACATCGTCAGCATAAAGACTAATTTTATGTTCTATGTTTCTACCCTTTATGCCTTTAATATCAGCACTTTGCCTTATTGCTGCTGCTAAAGGTTCAATAAAAATAGCAAATAATGCTGGTGAAAGTGGGCAACCTTGCCTGGTGCCCCTCTGTAAACAGAAGCTTGAAGATATTTGATTATTTGTCCTGAAGCACGCTGTTGGTGAGCTATATAATATTTTTAACCAGTTAATGAAGTAGTTCCCAAATCCCAATTTATTTAAGGTAGCAAATAAGAAATTCCAATTTACTCTATCGAATGCTTTTTCTGCATCTAAGGACAAAGCTGTTTCAATATTTTTAAAATACGAATACTCTATTACATTATATAATCTGCGAGTGTTTGTGTTTGAGTGTCTTCCTTTTATGAATCTGGTTTGGTCTGGATGTATAATACCATACCATTTTATTTATAAAGCACTTTAAACAGGAACAAGTCCATAACAAATGCTGAACAAACAAACAAGCAACAGGTAACACAGACAATGAAGTACAACACGAAAAACATAAAAACATTTCAGATCATAAATAAAATGATCAAATACAAATCAGCTGGTGTTGAAAGCAACGGAATAGTAGTGAGTTTTTAACCGGGATTTGAAAGCTGAGAGGGAGGGGGCCTGTTTGATGAGCAACGGTAACTCGTTCCAGAGTCTTGGTCCTGCTACAGAGAAGGCCCTATCTCCTCTGCGCTTAAGGCGAGTTTATGGAACTCTTATGAGTACCCGGTCCTCAGACCTCAAAGCATGTGGAGGTACATATGGGTGTATCAGATCTGAGAGATAGGCGGGAGCGAGACTGTTCTGTGATTTGTAGACATACATGAGAATTTTGAACTGGAGCACAAGCCAGTGTATCTCTTGTGCCGGTCCCAAGCCCGGGTAAATGGTGAGGGTTGTGTCAGGAATGGCATCCGACGTAAAACACTTGCCAAAACCATAATGCGAGTTCATCAAAGTGAAACCATACCGGATCGGTCGAGGCCCGGGTTAACAACGTCCGCCACCGGTGCTGTTGACAAACAGGGTGCCGGCGGAAATTGTACTACTGTTAGTCGAAGACGCCGAGGAGGAAAACGTGTCAGGAGACAGAGGGAGAGGAGGAAAGTGAAGAATGTAGGACTGAGGGTTGCAACTCTAAATGTGGGGACAATGACAGGCAAAGGTAGAGAGCTGGCTGACATGATGCAGAGAAGAAAGGTAGATGTTTTATGTGTCCAAGAGACCAAGTGGAAGGGCAGCAAGGCTCGCAGTATTGGAGCAGGGTTTAAACTGTTTTACCATGGTGTGGATAGAAAGAGAAATGGAGTAGGGGTGGTCCTGAAGGAGGAGTTGGCAAAGAATGTAGTAGAGGTGAAGAGAGTGTCAGATAGGGTGATGTGTCTAAAGGTAGAAGTAGAAGGTCTGATGCTAAACATAGTAAGTGGTTATGCTCCACAGGTTGGATGTGATGAGGAGGAGAAAGATAAATTTTGGAAAGATTTGGATGAAGTGATAGAGAGTATTCCCAGGGAGGAAAGAGTGGTGATTGGAGCAGACCTGAATGGACATGTTGGTGAAGGAAACAGAGGGGATGAGGAAGTGATGGGTAGGTTTGGTGTCAAGGAAAGAAACCAGGAAGGACAGATGGTGGTGGATTTTGCCAAGAGAATGGAAATGGCTATAGTCAATACCTATTTCCAAAAGAGGGAGGAACATAGAGTGACCTATAAGAGTGGAGGAAGGAGTACGCAGATCGACTACATTCTGTGTAGAAGAGGAAACCTGAAGGAGATTGGAGACTGTAAGGTTGTGGCAGGGGAGAGTGTGGCCAGACAGCATCGGATGGTTGTGTGTAGAATGACTGTTGTTGCGAAGAAGAGAAAAAGAGTAAAATCAGAGAAGAAGACCAAATGGTGGAAGCTAAAGAAGGAAGAATGTTGTGAGAAATTCAGAGACGAGCTGTTAAAGGCTCTGGGTGGTAAGAAAGAGCTTCCAAGTGACTGGGCTACTACAGCAACAGTAATTAGAGAGACAGGTAGGAAGGTACTTGGTGTGTCATCTGGACAGAGAATGGATGATAAGGAAACCTGGTGGTGGAATAGTGAAGTGCAGGACGCCATTCAAAGAAAGAGATTAGCCAAGAAGAAATATGACAGTGAGAGGACTGAAGAGAGGAGACAGGAATATAAGGAGATGGGACATAGAGCAAAGAGGGAAGTAGCTAAGGCAAAGCAGAGGGCGTACAATGAGTTATATGGGAGACTGGACACTAAAGAGGGCGAGAAGGACTTGTACCGATTGGCAAGACAGAGGGATCAGGCTGGAAAGGATGTGCAGCAGGTTAGGCTTATTAAAGATGGGAATGGGAATGTTCTAACAAGTGAGGAGTGTGTGATGGGAAGATGGAAGGATTACTTTGAGGAGCTAATGAATGAAGAGAATGAAAGAGAAAGAAGAGTGGAGGTAATAGAAACTGTGGACCAGGAAGTGGGAAAGATTAGTGAGGGTGAAGTCCGGAAAGCTCTGAAAAGAATGAAGAAGGGGAAGGCAGTAGGACCTGATGACATACCAGTGGAGGTTTGGAAATGTCTCGGAGAGATGGCAGTGAGGTTTTTGACTCAAATATTTAATGGAATATTTGAGGGTGAGAAAATGCCTGAGGAATGGAGAAGAAGTGTGCTGGTTCCCATTTTTAAGAACAAGGGTGATGTACAGAGTTGTAGCAACTACAGGGGAATTAAGTTGATGAGCCACACAATGAAGATCTGGGAGAGAGTTGTGGAAGCAAGACTTAGACAAGATGTAACTATCTGTGAGCAGCAGTATGGTTTCATGCCAAGAAAGAGCACCACAGATGCCATCTTTGCTTTGAGGATGTTGATAGAGAAGTACAGAGAGGGTCAGAAAGAACTCCATTGTGTGTTTGTGGATTTAGAAAAAGCATATGACAGGGTACCAAGAGAAGAGGTGTGGTATTGCATGAGGAAATCTGGAGTGGCAGAAAAGTATGTTAGACTGGTACAGGACATGTATGAGGACAGCAGGACAGTGGTGAGATGTGCTGTGGGTGTGACAGATACCTTCAAGGTGGAGGTGGGATTGCATCAAGGATCGGCTCTGAGCCCCTTCTTGTTTGCTCTGGTGATGGACCGACTAACAGATGAGGTCAGGCAGGAATCCCCATGGACTATGATGTTTGCAGATGACATTGTGATCTGTGGTGAGAACAGGGAACAAGTGGAAGAGAACTTGGAGAGGTGGAGGTATGCTCTTGAAAGAAGAGGAATGAAAGTCAGTCGTAGTAAGACAGAGTACATGTGTGTGAATGAGAGGGAGGCCAGTGGAACAGTGAGGCTACAAGGAGCAGAGGTCACAAAGGTGCAGGACTTCAAGTACTTGGGGTCCACTGTCCAGGAAAATGGGGAATGTGGTAAAGAGGTGAAAAAGAGAGTCCAGGCAGGATGGAGTGGATGGAGAAAAGTTTCAGGAGTGATTTGTGACAAAAAGGTGTCAGCAAAGGTCAAAGGAAAAGTTTACAAGACAGTGGTGAGACCAGCTATGTTGTATGGTCTGGAGACAGTGGCATTGACAAAAAGACAGGAGAAAGAACTGGAAGTAGCAGAAATGAAGATGCTGAGGTTCTCCTTAGGAGTGACAAGGATGGATAAGATCAGGAATGAGATCATCAGAGGTACAGCACATGTTAAACAACTGGGAGATAAAGTTAGGGAGGCCAGACTGAGATGGTTTGGACATGTCCAGAGGAGGGACAGTGGGTATATTGGTAGAAGGATGTTAGAAATGCAGCTGCCAGGAAAAAGACAAAGAGGGAGACCAAAGAGGAGATATATGGATGCAGTTAGAGAGGACATGGAGGTAGTTGGAGTGAGGACAGAGGATGCAGAGGACAGAGTGAGGTGGAGGAGGATGACTCGCTGTGGCGACCCCTGAAAAGGGAAAAGCAGAAAGAAGAAGAAGAAGAAGAAGAAGATTCGAAGATGAACCGGTAGCCAGTGCAGGGAGGCCAAGACTGGTGTAATGTGCTCTCTTTTGCGTGTGCTGGTTAAAAATCAGGCTGCTGCGTTCTGAACCAGTTGTAATCGTGCAATGGTGGCCTGACTGACGCCAAGCAGAAGTGAATTGCAGTAATCAAGCCTAGATGTAATGAATGCGTGAATCACTGTCTCCAGGTTATTTTTGGATAATATGGGCTTCAGCTTAGACAGTCGCCTCAGCTGAAAAAAACAGGATTTGACGATCATGTTTACATGACTGTTGAGTTTCATGGAAGGATCCATTATCACTCCCAGATTTGTGACTTTTTGTTTTTCAGACAGGTGTAGTGGACATGACCGTGTCCACTTTGATACACCTGTGTATTTTTGAACTGTTCCAGAGATGACCTTTACTGACCTCTCAGTAAAGCAAGACATTTACTACAAATTATTCCATTAGTTGTAATCTGAGAACATAGTCACCAAAAGAGACTATTTCTATCTTTGATTTTATTCTAATGTAATCAAAAGAATAACTTTTGTCATTTTCATGATATATGTTATATGCTGTTATTCTTTTAATATGAAGCATGACTGTGTTACTTGATCAAATGAAAGGGTGTCAAAGTTCAGATAAAAGGTCAAACTGACTTACACGGAAATTGTTTTTGTTGAGTTTCAGCTAAAACTCTCATCTAGCGTCTGAAAGTCTCTTCACTCAGATACTTTTCCTAAACAATTTCCCTCTGCTCTGGCTGTAACCTTGGGTCGTGATAACAAGTGAACTGCTCGACTGGTCCACGGACCAATGAAAAAGAGACAAGTCTCGCTTCATCTCAGTTCCTTCCTAAAAGTTCTAAGCTGTTGCTGGAACGAAGAGTCTGCTGGGAACTTCAAAGAGATGTGAACTTTTCCCAAAGAGCTGGATGAACTCAGTCAAACCCTAAGGACAGTCATTCAGTTAAAGGCTGATAACATGCTTGTTATGAGTCCACTTCGAACTAGCGTAAGCTCAAAACTTTGTTTATTCCTTCCTGGAATAAGTTTATCTTGAAGTCAGAGGCCAGGAGCTGACGCATTTTCTGATGACCAACGCGAAACCAGGAGACGTTGAAAACGTAAACTAGAACCAGCTCGGACGTGCTGGGCCTGAAGGACTCTGTGCATCTGAAAGGCTGGTGTCATTTCTTTATCAGACTCGTCGTCGAAGGTAAAGAGCTGTTTACAAACGTACCTGGATTTTAGCAGAAGTCGGATGGGAAGTGTCACTTTTGGTAACATGCTCAAGACAATTTCCTGTAAACCATCTCTCTATCTTTCCTCCTATTCCCTTATCCCTCTCAATCTATCTGGAAACTATATTTAAGTTAAAGAGCCCTCAGACTAAATATGTTTAACATCCAGTATTGAAGTCTGTTGTGTTACATTCAAGTGTGCTGACGTGTTAAATTGCAAGAAAGTGAAATCCTGTCAATCAAGTGTAATGGTGTTAATTTAGTTGATTTATTCTAAATAAATGGTAGTGTCTTTGGCATACCAACTAAGTTAACTTGTCCATTGTCACTCTATGGCTTTATTTATTTATCCATCATAAAGATCACAGAAATATTGGGTAAACTGAAAAAGAAAGAATCCGTGAAATTACTATTCAATCTGAATAAGTAAATTAATTAAGGTAAAGAGAACAGTATTAATATTGACCTCCTCATAATCCTTTACATCTGGTGGCCCGTTACCGGTTTCTGAAAGTTTATTGATAAATCTGTGATCTCTCATGTACTGTAACGTCATGTTTGCATATTAGGATCCAAGTTTTAAACTCTGAGGATAATAATTTTGGCTGGAAGTGTTCAAGACAGGCAGATTCTGCATGTTTTTATCATTTGAGGCTGAGAGATTGTTATTCGTTCAACTCTTTTACACGTTGTTGGAAGCTTTTAGGTGAGGCTTTGTCAGCCCGTGGTCTGTGGGGGTTCTGGTTCTGGTACAGTTCACGCAGACTCCTGTACAAAGCTTTGTTTGACCGCCGAGTCAAAAGCTTGAAGAGCTATTATTAACATCAAAAAAATTGCTGTGCTGGTATTTTACATGTTAGAGCAGGTCAAAGAAGCATATTACTGTTAGAGCGTGTCGGATAGTGGTTCTGAAACCCGAATTCTGCTCCTTTAAAGTGGACGGAACCGACCTTGAACGCGGCTCCGAAAAGAGTCCATGTTGTGTTACAGTTGAAGGGCTGTGTTACTGAGCGTAGCTAAGTTGTGCCTGTTTTAAATGTGATTGCCACGTTTCAGAATTTTGGGAAGTTAATTTGAAGCGCTTGAGTTGTTTAAGAGTCTATAAAGTTGTGTTCTGTTGTGCTAAGGTAACGTTAAAGGCTACGTGTCCTACACGTTTTGTTTATGAGCTGTGATTGGATAAACGAGGGCTGTGAGCTGTCAATCACTCTCGTAGCGAGCGCTGATTCGCTGAATTGGGAACGCACGCTGTTGCAACCAACCCACTTCGTCGTCATTTCCGGCATTGCATTGGTCGAAGGTAAGAAAACTACATTCACCATGAATGCTTGGGAATGAACTACAAGCGCTGTGATTGATTGGTTGACGTCACGTATCTGTGTAGCGAGCTCCGCCTCACTCATGTACGAGAGCTGGTGACGCGCTGCGTCGGCCCGCCCCCTCTCTGTCTTCATACGTGTCTCTCAACACAAGACAAACGGAGATTTCACTAAAAGTTTAAAAACTCAATTTAAGCCATCTAAACTGTCTAATCATACAGATGTGTCTCTGACAAGAACGTAGTTCGAGCGTTTATCACGTACAGGCTCCAACTCTTTCCAATGTTGATATTTTTACAGAGTTGTTAGATGCTACTCGCAAGCTAACGGCTAAGCTGCAAGAAGTCAACCAAGCCGTCTCTAGTGGCCGGAAGTAGAAAGAAAAGGTCACCTCGTGATAAGTTTAAGACTTGAATCTGCCCCTGTTGGTTAAAAGACGTTAACAGATGAGTTTTCTCATAGAACATCATGAGAAGTCAGCATTTTTATGGTGAATTACCAGCTTTTAAAACTGTTCTGTACACAAACAAAAACTCCTGTTTATTCTAAATAGAAATTTTAGAATAACAGAGGTACAGACAAACAATTTATGCTCATTTTAAATACTGAAGAGATTTAAAATAACACTCAAGAAGCATCTTTTATTTGATTTTCAAATTAAATTTAAAAAAATGATGGAGAACAGAGCATTTCCACATTAAGCTCTTCACATCTCTGAATTTTAAACAGAATTGGTGTGCACAACTGCACACTTTTAGTTAAAAATGGCATTTTTAACGTTTTTCTGTGTACAATTAATGACTCCAGTTTATTTTAAATAAGGAAATATTTAAAATAACAAACTACAAGCATCTCTCATTAATTTGGAGAAAATTTCAAAACAAAGATGGAAGATGAAAATTATGATGAAGCTTTAGAGATGCTCACATCAACGCCTGAATCATGTATGCTGGGTTTAAGAGGAAGCAGTTTAAGAAGAGCAGAACTTCGCCAAAATCGACTTGCGTTAAAACGTGAGATTAGAGATTTCAACACAAAGATGGAAGGTAAAACATTTGATGAAGCTTCAGAGCCGCTCACATCAAAGCATGATTCATATAGGCAGAGTTTAATTCGAAGAAAAGAAGAACTTTGCCAAAGTCGCCTTGAGTTAAAACGTGACATTAGAGATTTTAACATGGAACAGGGTGATATGAATTATTTTGAAGTTCATCAATTCCCTGACCCGATTTGGTTCAAACGATACCCAGAGCGTGAACTATATTACCAAGAAAAGGTCAAATCCCACTCGCTGGAGCTGGAAGGGACAAGTTCATCAACTCCCTCTCCTAAAAAAGGTGAGAAGAAACATGTTTTTCAAACTAAAAAACCACGACATGTTGATGCCCGCTGGAACTATGACCCGAAGTGGCTCAGACAAGACCCAGAGTTCGGAAAACGATTTCAAAAGGGGGGCGCACGTCCTAAAGATAAGAAAGATGGTCACAAAAGTAAACCATATAACAAAGGGGGGTCCCAACAGGAACCCCCAGGTCAAGGACAAGCCCCTCCTGCCCCTCGAACGGAACAGTCCGAGACCGGCAAAAAATCACAGAAGTTCCAGAAAAAAGGCAACATACCTCTAAGCTCTGAGGAGATAGTGGACATAAGTTGGTTGTTTGAAAACTTGAATGATACAGTGGATGACCAAACTGGTACAATGCGTGACATTGTCTTTGATAACTCAGAGCACACAAATAACCAGCTGCTCGAAGCAAAGATTGAACTGATGAGGCAGAAGAACGAACGAAAAAGAGAAAAAATTCTCAAAAAAGACCTTGAGTCACAACATCAGTTGAGACAATCAGTGATGAAACATTGCACTGTAACTGATTTTGAGGCTCACATGCAAAACAAAACACCCTCTGAGGTGTGCCCAGGTCAAAAGGTCATATCCCAGTCGCTAAAAATAGGAGAGGTTCTCTCTCCTATAGAAAGCGAGAATAAACACCGCCGTCTCAAAGGTCCTCTGACCTCAGAAGAGGTAGAGAACTTACGTCGGTTGTTAAAAGAGTTGGATAATACTAGCAAGAATGAACAAGATTTTCAAACTGACATACAACGAAATGTTGGTACCAGCTGGAACAGTGACTCAAAATGGTTTAAAGGGAGCCCCGCCCCTAAAGCACCTCAGATTGAAAAATCTGAGACAAGCAACGAACCACAAAAGGTAGGTGTTCACTCTCTAAGAGACCCACAATGGTTCAGATCGAACCAGGTGGGTGAAAACCAAGGTCCATCGGTGGGTGGACTTCAAAAGAAATTGAAGTATGAGGACCTATACTCATGTAACTATGCGTGGTCCCAACAGAAACCCCCGAGCCTTGGAACTGCACCTCCCGCGCCTCGAACAGAACAGTTCGAGACAGGCAAAGAGTCACGAATGTCCCGGAATAATGGCCCAACACCTCTATGCTCGGAAGAGACAGAGGAAGTAAGTAGTTTGTCAGTAGATTTGAATGTTACTGTGCTTGACCAACCTGATACAATGAGTGGCGTTATCATTGATAATGACACTATCAACATTGACCAACCTGGAGCGATGTGTAGCACTGTCTTTCACAAAGACTCAGAGCACACAAATAACTCAGCGCACACTACTACCAACATTGCCATGGATGTTGACAGCAAACCAATTGCTGACACACAACAACATCCTGAAGGTCATGATGCTGACAGCCAACAAGATGCTGACAGTAAACAAGATTACACAGACAGAGTCACACGTGAACAGAAACGTGGGCCAAGACCTGTGAGGTTTCTGTGTAACTTTATACAAAGGGGGGTGGCTAAGAAAGCTTACCTGCCTATCACACTGGAAGGTGTCCTTGAGCGTGAAGCCCTCCTGGATGGCAGTTCTGATATAACTATTATGTCGGCCAAGCTGTTCGAGGAGCTGAGGACCGCCGCTAACGGTGTTGACAGGCAAATACCCTTTGAGAAATGTGCTATTGAGCTACAGGGTCTCGCAGAGACGAGAACAACCCTAACAGCTATAGCTATGGTTCACATGCAGATTGGCGAAATGACACTACGCCACCCGGTGTTTGTGTCTAAACTTGACTCATTCCCATTTTTGGTTGGCCAAGATTTTATAAACCGCTTCAACGCGATTATAGATTATGGTCAACAGAAAATGTGGAGCACAGTGAGAAAACCCCTGCCAATAAAAGTGCCTCCTAGTTGCGATACAGACTGCCTAACCGCAGGTACCGCAAAGGACACACGGGACACCTCATCCGAGGACGAGAGCCCGGTAAGTGAACCTTCAACTACAGGTGAGACAGAAGAGACCCAAAAGTTGGACCAAACTCTGGCCCAACAAGAGAACCTCCTCTGTGAGCTGACACATTCAGCACTCCCTGACCACTGCCTACCACAGGTAGTGAAAGGTGTGGAGATCCACGGATCCCACACCGAAGACGCTGTACTGTCCTCTGGGACAGGTAATTCGGCAATCAACCAAGCTTTCGATGAAACCTTGGTTTAAGGGCATCTGAGTCCTGAAAAGGACAGTCATCCAAGCGCTGACAGTCACTTGGACATCATTGTTGCAGATTACGAGGACCCCTCATCAGACATGAAGGGGGAAAACTCACATTACCTACCACAGGTAGAGAAAGGTGTGGAGATCCAAGGACCCCACACCGAGGTTGCTGTACTGTCCTCTGGGACAGGTAAATCGGCTATCAGCCAAGCTTTCGATGAAACCTTGGTTCAGGAACATTTGAGTCTAGAACTAATCAGAAATGACAGTTTCTACATCGACTTCTTCATTCAAAGAGCCCCTCTTCAGTCGAGAGGTGGGAAGACACACACAACAACAGTGACCCGTCGCAGTCTGTACAATCAGACAAACCTGCGATTGCGCCGACAGTTGTGACACACCTGAATTACACGGAAAGAGGTAAACGTAAGAAGATACGTTGGCCAAAACCTAAACGATTCCTGTGTACCGTCTTCTCTCAGCTGCGCGAACAGCTTAAACTAAACGGTGGCATCCTAACTTGTGCCCATGGACGGACGTCCTCACCTGTGTTCGTGGTCCCCCATGACCAAAGGGGGGTGATGTTAGGCCATGCCAAAGACAAAGATTTGAATGTACACCTCAGAAACACTTTTGCTTTCGCCCAGAAAAACCTGGAAAAATCCGCTGAAGGACGTAAGGCGTACTATGACCAGAAGGCCTCTCACAATGAACTCCAAGTGGGAGACAGAGTCTGGTACTATACGTTCGCCCCAGCAACCGGGAAAGGAGGGTCCGAGACCGGAACTCTCGCCCGCAAACTAATGCCCAGGTGGACTGGACCTCATCTGATAACAGACAAAGTGTCCTCAGTCGTCTACGAAATCAAAATCAGCAAAGGCCGCAAAGAGCCAATTGCTAAATGGGTACATCGAAATCAGATCAAACCTTACAAGGCGTTCAATGAATCCACAAAAGACAAAGATCTCACAAACTCACCGACTTCATGGGATAATAAGGTCGTCCAAACACAAGTTAGTAAATAATCTAATCAGGTTTAAACTACCGTAATTTTCCACCTATAAGTCGCATTGCACAATTTGAACTTAGAAACACTAAGCCTAAAACCCACAACAAAAAACTAATCTCAACAACGGTTTAAATCCACGAGATCTAATTTGACCTCGGCCATAAAGTAGAGACCTGTTTTCTTGTGTGTTGCATTTTGGAATCTGACGACAAGAGTGTGTCAAAACAGTGAAACTTTGTTTCCTTGTTGTTTAGTCATTACTGTTGTCATTAGTTGAGATATTGTTTGGTTCTGAACACTCCCAGCCAAAAAGGTTTTGTATTAACATTGGTTAATGAATGATATGGATTTAACTATGCCAACATGCAGTTCGTTTTGTTAAATCTCAATCGTTGAAGAGTCAATGTAGTTTAAAGCTACTCAAGGTACAATAAACTACACTGGTCTCACAATTTCTAAATTGAACCGATTCGATCGTTTCTATTCTAGATTATCTATTCATTTTGATGAGTCTCGCCATAGACTTCAAAATTTATTAGGAATACCAAATCCTACGTCGTGCGTCTAAAAGACAACAGACATTTAGATCAAACTATATTTCATTTTTCTATTTTAGTTTAACCTAAACTAAGTAATGAATGGAGGAATAGTTTGGAATTAGAGGCCTTCGTTACAGAAGCCCTCCAAAATTTTATAGGTATAGATCCCTATTTCTAATTTTACAGAATTGATCCACCCCTTAATTGGTAATTGTAGCTGATCTAAACCATGATAGCTTACATACCAGGTGCATATAGGTAAGGCTAATGTAAAATCCCAATCATAAGCCCACCTAAAAAACCACATAATTGCATGACACATAGAACCAGAGTGGCACTGACTGGAAACCAACCAGCCAACAACCTTCGATGTGGGGACCTGCAGCTCCAACGCTTGGTCTTCAACCTTCATCCAAGGGTCGCCTCCTCTGCGTCAATCGAGGGATCCCCTCTACATGCTGATTATGAAAACAATTGTTGCTGATCAATCAACAAAACTAACCGTTGTGGAATTACTGCTGTGGAATTACCGCTGTGGATTATAAGACTTTGTTTTCCAAAGGATCACAGACTTTGTTTTCCAAGAGTTAACAGACTCAGTTTTCCAAGGGATTAAAAGCTTTTCGCAATGGGATTACCTCCGAACAGTATGGAAGTTCCAAAAAACTTTATGGGATTATAATTTTGATTTTTCTTTTCCACTTGCTGGATTACTTCAAGATCAGAGACAGTTCAAGGTTTCCTTTCGTGTTGGACCCCATCCCCAAGGACTGGCGATGGCTTCCAAAAGGGGGGAGATGTAGTGGGCATGACCGTGTCCACTTTGATACACCTGTGTATTTTTGAACTGTTCCAGAGATGACCTTTACTGACCTCTCAGTAAAGCAAGACATTTACTACAAATTATTCCATTAGTTGTAATCTGAGAACATAGTCACCAAAAGAGACTATTTCTATCTTTGATTTTATTCTAATGTAATCAAAAGAATAACTTTTGTCATTTTCATGATATATGTTATATGCTGTTATTCTTTTAATATGAAGCATGACTGTGTTACTTGATCAAATGAAAGGGTGTCAAAGTTCAGATAAAAGGTCAAACTGACTTACACGGAAATTGTTTTTGTTGAGTTTCAGCTAAAACTCTCATCTAGCGTCTGAAAGTCTCTTCACTCAGATACTTTTCCTAAACAATTTCCCTCTGCTCTGGCTGTAACCTTGGGTCGTGATAACAAGTGAACTGCTCGACTGGTCCACGGACCAATGAAAAAGAGACAAGTCTCGCTTCATCTCAGTTCCTTCCTAAAAGTTCTAAGCTGTTGCTGGAACAAAGAGTCTGCTAGGAACTTCAAAGAGATGTGAACTTTTCCCAAAGAGCTGGATGAACTCAGTCAAACGCTAAGGATAGTCATTCAGTTAAAGGCTGATAACATGCTTGTTATGAGTCCACTTCGAACGAGCGTAAGCTCAAAACTTTGTTTATTCCTTCCTGGAATAAGTTTATCTTGAAGTCAGAGGCCAGGAGCTGACGCATTTTCTGATGACCAACGCGAAACCAGGAGACGTTGAAAACGTAAACTAGAACCAGCTCGGACGTGCTGGGCCTGAAGGACTCTGTGCATCTGAAAGGCTGGTGTCATTTCTTTATCAGACTCGTCGTCGAAGGTAAAGAGCTGTTTACAAACGTACCTGGATTTTAGCAGAAGTCGGATGGGAAGTGTCACTTTTGGTAACATGCTCAAGACAATTTCCTGTAAACCATCTCTCTATCTTTCCTCCTATTCCCTTATCCCTCTCAATCTATCTGGAAACTATATTTAAGTTAAAGAGCCCTCAGACTAAATATGTTTAACATCCAGTATTGAAGTCTGTTGTGTTACATTCAAGTGTGCTGACGTGTTAAATTGCAAGAAAGTGAAATCCTGTCAATCAAGTGTAATGGTGTTAATTTAGTTGATTTATTCTAAATAAATGGTAGTGTCTTTGGCATACCAACTAAGTTAACTTGTCCATTGTCACTCTATGGCTTTATTTATTTATCCATCATAAAGATCACAGAAATATTGGGTAAACTGAAAAAGAAAGAATCCGTGAAATTACTATTCAATCTGAATAAGTAAATTAATTAAGGTAAAGAGGCCAGTATTAATATTGACCTCCTCATAATCCTTTACACAGGGGTAGAGCAGAAAGGTCGATGCAGTGGTTCGAGGTTGTGTCATTGGGAAGGAACAATATGGCTTCAGACTTCTTATCGTTGAAGCTTAAGAAATTTAAAGCCATCCAGTCCCTGATGTCAGCCAGGCAGTCGAGCAGAGGTTGAATAGAGCATGTACCATTTTGTCTTAGGGGGAAGTAAATTTGACAGTCATCGGCGTAGAAGTGGAAGGGTATGTTGTGTTTCCGGAAAATAGCACCGAGTGGCAGCAGGTATAAGGAGAACAAGAGAGGACCCAGGATGGACCCCTGCGGAACCCCCCATTTAAGAGCCGCCACTGCAGAACTAAAACCATTGATGGAAACACAAAAGGATCTGTCAGAGAGGTAGGATCTGAACCAGTTTAGGGCTGACCCTGAGATGCCCACCCACTGCTCCAACCTAGCAATGAGGATCTCATGGTCGATGGTGTTGAAAGCGGATGTGAGGTCCAATAGGACAAGCAACACAGAGTCACCAGTGTCTGTGGATAGGAAGATGTCATTAAAAACCTTCAGTAGGGCAGTCTCAGTGCTAAGGTGGGATTTGAAGCCAGACTGGAATAGCTCGGGGATAGCATGATCCTCCAGGAAGCACTTTAGCTGGGACTCAACTATTTTCTCTAGAAGTTTAGATACAAATGGGAGTCTGGAGACAGACCTGAATGTGGATAATACTGAAGGGTCGAGGTTTGGTTTTTTCAGGAGAGGTTGAACAGCAACATGTTTTAATGATTTTGGCACCACACCCGAGGATAGACTGCTATTCACAATAGAGAGAATGGAGGGACCTAGAGTGTGAAAAACCTCCTTCAGGAGCTGAGGGGGGACCACATCAAAGGGGGAGCCAGATGGTTTCAGGTTGCACATGACCTGCTCTAGAGAGGACAGAGAGACTGGTTCAAAATGGTCACAAACAGTAACAGATTTAGGTAACAGTTTTGTGAGACAGGCTTTTGTTTGGGGTGCCAGCCAGGTCTCTCTCTTGACATATGTCTAATTATATAAAGAATATATTTGCCCTTTAACACAAAACTAGAACAAAGGATGTTAAACACTTAATGTGATCACACCCTTACACTAAATGAAATAAACCCATCAACTACATAATGTTTTTTTTCAAAATCAAGTGTATTTACCCCTGGATACAAACAAAAATCCTCATAATAATTCATACAAAAGAAAGCAATATTTAACGAACTTAGTACTGTATTTAATCAATTCCACAGCCCGGTGCTCGGCGGCACACAAAGTTCAACAATCCTGCTGCAGCAAACAGGTGGCAATATATTTATCCACACAAACAAAACAATAATTCATCAAATAATAACTCAACTTTAAGAGGAATGTGGCTCGAGCAGTTAATCTCTGTCCCAAAACCAGTGCTCGGCAGCACACAAAGTTTTAATAATCCACAGAGGTCGCAGATGAAAAACAGCTGGTTTGTTTAACTCACGCTACCGACGATGGTGGGGGAGAAGACAGTTAAACAGAAGCAATTTTGTTGCATCCAGTCGAGGCTCCAGTAATGCAAAATCACGTCCTCCACACTTCCAAACAGCTGAAGATGACACACCCCGTTGCGCTTCACGCTTCCTTCCACTTCCTTTCACATTTCTCAAAAAGGGGCGTGTTCACCGGTTGACCAGCTGGTTTAACTGTCAGCGTGTTAGGGGATAATTGCTCCAAAACAATAAAGGGGTGGAGAAATTTAGGATTTTAGGCGCATAATATTTATTGGTGAAGTCGAAGACGCCGAGGAGGAAAACGTGTCAGGAGACAGAGGAAGAGGAGGAAAGTGAAGAATGTAGGACTGAGGGTTGCAACTCTAAATGTGGGGACAATGACAGGCAAAGGTAGAGAGCTGGCTGACATGATGCAGAGAAGAAAGGTAGATGTTTTATGTGTCCAAGAGACCAAGTGGAAGGGCAGCAAGGCTCGCAGTATTGGAGCAGGGTTCAAACTGTTTTACCATGGTGTGGATAGAAAGAGAAATGGAGTAGGGGTGGTCCTGAAGGAGGAGTTGGCAAAGAATGTAGTAGAGGTGAAGAGAGTGTCAGATAGGGTGATGTGTCTAAAGGTAGAAGTAGAAGGTCTGATGCTAAACATAGTAAGTGGTTATGCTCCACAGGTTGGATGTGATGGGGAGGAGAAAGATAAATTTTGGAAAGATTTGGATGAAGTGATAGAGAGTATTCCCAGGGAGGAAAGAGTGGTGATTGGAGCAGACCTGAATGGACATGTTGGTGAAGGAAACAGAGGGGATGAGGAAGTGATGGGTAGGTTTGGTGTCAAGGAAAGAAACCAGGAAGGACAGATGGTGGTGGATTTTGCCAAGAGAATGGAAATGGCTATAGTCAATACCTATTTCCAAAAGAGGGAGGAACATAGAGTGACCTATAAGAGTGGAGGAAGGAGTACACAGGTCGATTACATTCTGTGTAGAAGAGGAAACCTGAGAGAGATTGGAGACTGTAAGGTTGTAGCAGGGGAGAGCGTGGCCAGACAGCATCGGATGGTTGTGTGTAGAATGACTGTTGTTGCGAAGAAGAGAAAAAGAGTAAAATCAGAGAAGAAGACCAAATGGTGGAAGCTAAAGAAGGAAGAATGTTGTGAGAAATTCAGAGACGAGCTGTTAAAGGCTCTGGGTGGTAAGAAAGAGCTTCCAAGTGACTGGACTACTACAGCAACAGTAATTAGAGAGACAGGTAGGAAGGTACTTGGTGTGTCATCTGGACAGAGAATGGATGATAAGGAAACCTGGTGGTGGAATAGTGAAGTGCAGGACGCCATTCAAAGAAAGAGATTAGCCAAGAAGAAATATGACAGTGAGAGGACTGAAGAGAGGAGACAGGAATATAAGGAGATGGGACATAGAGCAAAGAGGGAAGTAGCTAAGGCAAAGCAGAGGGCGTACAATGAGTTATATGGGAGACTGGACACTAAAGAGGGCGAGAAGGACTTGTACCGATTGGCAAGACAGAGGGATCAGGCTGGAAAGGATGTGCAGCAGGTTAGGCTTATTAAAGATGGGAATGGGAATGTTCTAACAAGTGAGGAGAGTGTGATGGGAAGATGGAAGGATTACTTTGAGGAGCTAATGAATGAAGAGAATGAAAGAGAAAGAAGAGTAGAGGTAATAGAAACTGTGGACCAAGAAGTGGGAAAGATTAGTCAGAGTCAGAGTCAGAGAGTCTTTATTGTCATTTGCACTGCATGTGGTACATGTGATGAAAACGAGATTATGTACACGGGGTCCCAGTTACATCCAACAACAAATGCAAGAGAAAAACAGTAATAACATCTAGAATTAACTAAGAAAAACATCAACTAGTAATACACTAAGCCTAATATAGTGGAAATAAACAGCAGCACGAACATGAGTTTGTATGAGCAGATGGTCACAGATGAACACAGATGAACACAGCAACAAGAAAACAGATCAGCATCAGCACAATGTGATATTTTGCAGTGTTTATTTTTTATTTTATTTTTATTTATTCATGAGTCTAACAGCCTCAGGGTAGAAGCTGTTCCTCAGTCTAGTGGTTCTACATTTGATGCTCCTCAACCTCCGTCCTGAGGGGAGTGGGGCAAAGAGTGAGTGTGCTGGGTGAGTGAGGTCTTTCATGATGCAGGTGGCTCTTTTCCTGCATCTGGAGGTGTAAATGTCTGTGATGGTGGGGAGACTGACTCCAACAGACTTCTGTGCAGCCTTCACCACTCTCTGTAGAGCTTTCCTCTCTTCAACTGTGCAGCCTCCATGCCACACGTTGATGCTGGAGCACAGGACGCTCTCCACTGCACACCTGTAGAACGAGGTGAGAACTGGGCTGCTCAGACCAGCTCGTCTCAGCCGTCTGAGGAAGTAGAGTCTCTGATGACCTTTCTTGATCAGGCTGGTGGTGTTGTTGCTCCAGCTGAGGTTATCATTCATGTGTACACCCAAGTATTTGTAGCTGGAGACCACTTCCACTGCAGACCCACCTATTTTCAGTGGGGCGTGGGTGTGTTTGTTCCTTCTGAAGTCCACAATCATCTCCTTTGTCTTCTTCACATTCATGTGAAGATTATTCTCTTTGCACCAGCTCTCCAGGTGTTCCACCTCCTGTCTGTAGCTGGACTCATCATTGTTTGTGATGCATCCCACCACCGCTGTATCATCTGCAAACTTAACAATATGACAGCCTGGAAGTGTGGCTGTACAATCATATGTGAGCAGAGTGAACAGAAGGGGGCTCAGCACACATCCTTGAGGAGAGCCAGTGCTGAGGGTTATGGTGGAGGAGGAGAAGTTGTGGATCTTCACGGACTGTGGTCTGTCTGTTAAGAAGTCTAGTACCCAGTTACAAATAGAGGGGCTTAGTCCAAGTGTAGATAGTTTGTCTATCAGAGTTTGGGGGATCATGGTGTTGAAGGCAGATGTGAAGTCCACAAAGAGCAGACGCACGTATGAGTCCTTCTGATCCAGGTGGGTGAGAGCAATGTGGACCACGGAAGAAATGGCGTCCTCTGTTGATCGGTTCTCACGGTATGCGTATTGATGAGGGTCCTCGTTGATGTTGACGGTTGCCTTGATGTAGGACATGACCAGTTTCTCAAAACATTTAGCCACTATCGGGGTGAGGGCCACTGGTCTATAGTCATTCAGACCAGTCACTGTGTAGTGAGGGTGAAGTCCAGAAAGCTCTGAAAAGAATGAAGAAGGGGAAGGCAGTAGGACCTGATGACATACCAGTGAAGGTTTGGAAATGTCTTGGAGAGATGGCAGTGAGGTTTTTGACTCAAATATTTAATGGAATATTTGAGGGTGAGAAAATGCCTGAAGAATGGAGAAGAAGTGTGCTGGTGCCCATTTTTAAGAACAAGGGTGATGTACAGAGTTGTAGCAACTACAGGGGAATTAAGTTGATGAGCCACACAATGAAGATCTGGGAGAGAGTTGTGGAAGGAAGGCTTAACATACCATACCATACCATATTTATTTATAAAGCACTTAAAAATACAGCAGCAGCCGTCCGAAGTGTTGTACAAGAATAAAAACAAGCACAACACAATAAAAACAATCAATCTCAATCATATAAATATCAGAACATCACAAATAAAATAATACAACATTAAAACAGAGATGTGAACTCATTCTGGTTTAAAAGCCAATGAAAACATATGTGTTTTTAAACGAGTTTTAAAAACAGATATTGATGGGGCCTGCCTGACCTTCAGTGGCAGCTCGTTCCACAATTTAGGAGCCAGAGCTGAAAATGCTCTGTCTCCTCTGGTCTTATAAAAGGTTTTCGGGACTGCTAAAAGCATCTGGTCAGCGGATCTGAGAGCACGTGATGGCACATAAAGTTGAAGCAGTTCAGACAGATAAGAGGGACTAAAACCGTTCAAAGACTTAAAAACAAACAATAAAACTTTAAAATGGATTCGAAACTGGACAGGAAGCCAATGAAGGGACATTAAAACTGGAGTGATGTGCTCACGTCTGCCTGTACCAGTCAAAAATCGTGCAGCAGCATTTTGTACCAGCTGCAACCGAGAAAGCGAGGCCTTATTTACTCCAATCAGAAGAGAGTTACAATAATCCAGGCGTGAAGTAATAAAAGCGTGGATTACTGTCTCTAAGTGGCGTCTAGAAAGGAGGGGCTTGATTTTTGACAGGCGCCTCAGATGAAAGAACGAGGACTTAACCATGCTGTTGATGTGACAGTCCAGTTTCAGGCAGGGGTCAATTTTCACTCCTAGATTTGTCACAATCGACTTTTCATATGGGGCCAAAGAGGAAAAATCAAAAGTGGTGGGACTGTCAGGAGCACTAGATTTAAAGACCATAACCTCGGTCTTTTTATCATTAAAATGGAGGAAATTAAGCGCCATCCACCCTCTAATGTCACCAAGACAGTCCAGAAGAGACTGCGTGGAGCCATTTTGTTTTACAGGAAAATAGACTTGACAGTCATCCGCATACAAATGAAACTGCACACCATGCTTTCTGAAAATAGAACCGAGTGGCAGAAGGTAAAGTGAGAAGAGAAGAGGACCAAGGATAGATCCCTGGGGTACACCCCAGGGGAGGGCAGCAGATGCAGAGGTAAAATTATCAATCTTCACACTGAAACTTCGATTTGAAAGGTAGGACCTAAACCACTGCAGAGCTGAGCCAGTGATGCCCACCCATTGCTCCAATCTGGCGATAAGAATTTCATGGTCGACTGTGTCAAAAGCAGCTGTTAAATCTAAAAGCACAAGTAAAACACAGTTTCCAGAATCCAGCGATAAAAATATGTCATTAAAAACCCTTAAAAGAGCAGATTCAGTGCTATGGTAGGTTTTAAAACCAGACTGGAAGACCTCCAAAATTTTAAATTCATCCAAAAAGTCCTTCAGCTGGGTGTAAACAACTTTTTCCAATATTTTTGAAATAAAAGGTAACTTTGAAATTGGCCTAAAGTTGGACAAAGAGGTAGGATCAAGGCCAGGTTTTTTCAATAATGGCTGAACCACAGCATGTCTAAAATTGCCTGGCACCACGCTAAACATTAAGCTGCTATTGATCAAATTTAGAACAAAAGAGCCAACTGTAGAAAATACCTCCTTAAGAAAACAAGGAGGTACAACATCAAGGGGGGAACCTGATGGTTTCATACTGGTGACAATTTTCTCTAGGTAGGAGAGAGAAATAGGCTCCAGATGATCAAAAAGTGCAGGACAGGGGACCAGGATGGAAGGGTCATGGGAAGGAAAAGAAATACAAGCCCTCGTGTTCGTAACCTTGTCCAAAAAAAATTGAAGGAACTTATCACAAAGTTCTTTAGATGCTTCAATAGGAACCGGTTCATGTGAATTTAGGACCGTGTTGATTGTATCATAAAGAACACGGGGATTGTGAGAGTTGGCAACAATAATGTCAGAGAAATATTTGGCTCTGGCTGTTTTTACAGCTTGTTGATAGCGACGCCAACTCTCTCTCACCATATCAAATGAGACTTGGAGACCATCCTTTCTCCATTTGCGTTCATTTTTCCTGCATACCTGCCTAATGGCACGGGTATGGTCACTCAACCACGGGTCAGATTTAGGCTTTGAACGCCTAGTTTTAATTGGGGCCACATCATTCAGAATAGTGTTGCATAAAGAATCAAAATGTAGTGAAAGCTCCTCAGTGCTGAGAGACACAGAGAGCTGTGAATTTAAACTATTAAAGGCTGTGGAAAAATGAGCAGCAGTGGATGAGTTAAAAACACGGCAGCTTCGAGCAGGAGCACAGGGTTTAACAGCTTTAGAAACAGGAATAAAATCAAATAAAACTGGCATATGGTCGGAAAACAATGCATCACCAATTTCCAAGTTTAAAATAGACAATCCATAAGATAAGACAAGGTCGAGGGTGTGTGTACGTTCATGCGTTGGGCCCTTCACTGATTGAGTGAGACCAAATGCATCCACTAAATCTAAAAAATCCTTCACCAGCGGCTTTCCAGGGCTGCACACCGGGATATTAAAGTCTCCTAAAAATAAAATTTGCTCATATTTGGACATGTAATCGCTCAAAAAATCAGAAAAGTCCCGTATGAAATCCTTATTGTACTTGGGAGCCCTGTAAATGACTGCGCACAAAAGTGGAGGAGTGCAGCCGAGCTCAAACATGCTCAGTTCAAACGAAGAAAAAGCAGTCGGGGGGGACAACTGCTTACAGTCAAAACAAGATTTATAAATGACAGCTAAACCTCCTCCACGGCCCGAGAGCCTTGGAGTATTAAAATATGAGCAGCCATGGGGTAAAAGTTCAGAGAAAACACTGGACTCACCCGAAGAAATCCAAGTTTCCGTCACGGAGAGAAAGTCCAAACCCTGAGACGAATAAAAATCCTTCAGAATAAAAGTTTTGTTTGCAACAGATCTCGCGTTTACCAGACCCATCCTGATAGGAACTGGTTCTGGCGATGCAGCAGGAGAATTAATCCGAGCAAAGTGTTGCAAATTTCCAAGGTCGGCACTTCGCCAGCGCAGATGTGGAGGAGTGAGACGTGGAGGAAAGAAATGTTGATCCGAGTCGACAACAGGTACCAGCCAGGAATCAACCGGGTCCAAGGAGCGCCGCGAAGCATGCAGACCAGGAAATGATCCAATCTGGGACAGGAATACTCCCGGCGAACTTGCCAAAACGGTCCTCAGCTTCACCAAGAGCCCACCGCGTTTACCTCGACGCCGGTGACGTCTTCTCCGGCGAGGGGGGTGTGGTACCCGGCACAGGTATGATGGAACTCCGGCCAACAGCGGGGGCAAAGAATCGTGCTTCTCATGATGATGTAAAATATTAGCAGCAGGCAGACGAAGCCCAAAAAGGGTTTGGCGATCATACACCAGTAGAGAGTCCACATCATAAAAGCATAGGAACAAAAATAATAAAAAAAGACAGAGTGGCAGACAAGACGCCCAACACACTGGCGCCATCTTGCCACACAGGTGCTGTCACACAGGTGCTGTCACACAGGTGCTGTCACACAGGTGCTTAGACAAGAGGTGACTATCTGTGAGCAGCAGTATGGTTTCATACCAAGAAAGAGCACCACAGATGCCATCTTTGCTTTGCGGATGTTGATAGAGAAGTACAGAGAGGGTCAGAAAGAACTCCATTGTGTGTTTGTGGATTTAGAAAAAGCATATGACAGGGTACCAAGAGAAGAGGTGTGGTATTGCATGAGGAAATCTGGAGTGGCAGAAAAGTATGTTAGACTGGTACAGGACATGTATGAGGACAGCAGGACAGTGGTGAGATGTGCTGTGGGAGTGACAGATAGCTTCAAGGTGGCGGTGGGATTGCATCAAGGATCGGCTCTGAGCCCCTTCTTGTTTGCTCTGGTGATGGACCGACTAACAGATGAGGTCAGACAGGAATCCCCATGGACTATGATGTTTGCAGATGACATTGTGATCTGTGGTGAGAACAGGGAACAAGTGGAAGAGAACTTGGAGAGGTGGAGGTATGCTCTTGAAAGAAGAGGAATGAAAGTCAGCCGTAGTAAGACAGAGTACATGTGTGTGAATGAGAGGGAGGCCAGTGGAACAGTGAGGCTACAAGGAGCAGAGGTCACAAAGGTGCAGGACTTCAAGTACTTGGGGTCCACTGTCCAGGAAAATGGGGAATGTGGTAAAGAGGTGAAAAAGAGAGTCCAGGCAGGATGGAGTGGATGGAGAAAAGTTTCAGGAGTGATTTGTGACAAAAAGGTGTCAGCAAAGGTCAAAGGAAAAGTTTACAAGACAGTGGTGAGACCAGCTATGTTGTATGGTCTGGAGACAGTGGCATTGACAAAAAGACAGGAGAAAGAACTGGAAGTAGCAGAAATGAAGATGCTGAGGTTCTCCTTAGGAGTGACAAGGATGGATAAGATCAGGAATGAGATCATCAGAGGTACAGCACATGTTAAACAACTGGGAGATAAAGTTAGGGAGGCCAGACTGAGATGGTTTGGACATGTCCAGAGGAGGGACAGTGGGTATATTGGTAGAAGGATGTTAGAAATGCAGCTGCCAGGAAAAAGACACAGAGGAAGGCCAAAGAGGAGATATATGGATGCAGTTAGAGAGGACATGAAGGTAGTTGGAGTGAGGACAGAGGATGCAGAGGACAGAGTGAGGTGGAGGAGGATGACTCGCTGTGGCGACCCCTGAAAAGGGAAAAGCCGAAAGAAGAAGAAGAAGAAGAATATTTATTTGTGAAGGTTCAGGCTGTTACACTCCCCCTTCCCTGAAGAAAGCCGAAACCTGTGGAGGCGCTGTATTGTAATATCGGCATTAAAACCCTTTAAATTCCTCCTCATCGCTGTCCTCCTCAAAAATCTTTAGGAGTGTCTTTCTTTGCTCCCTGTCAACTTCTTCAGTGGTAGGATAGCAAGGTTTCATTTGTGTCACATTTACTATGCGAAGATCCTCCCCAGTGTCCTCCAAGACGATCTCATAGTTCACAGGTCCTAGTTTTTAGACAATTCGGTAGGGACCTTTCCAACGTGGAGCAAGTTTGGCAGAATAAGACCTATCTTCCCTTGAGATAGGGTGAGTGCGAAGCCATATCCGATCTTGAATCTTGAAGTCAGCTTCTCTTCTTCCTTTGTCATAGTAGTACTTTTTTTGTTTTTTGCGTGCCTTTTCCAAGTTATGGGTAACCAGGTGTCTGAGTTCAGTCAATTGTTTGGCTGTGGGATATGCAGGCGAATCTGGATCACATAGGTGTGGTTGGAGTTCATTATCTAGGTGTCCTTTTAAAGAACGACCAAGGTTGAGTTCGGCAGGGGTCACTCCTGAGGATTCATGTACAGCTGAGTTGAGAGCAAAGTGGAATTCCGATAAGTATTTATCCCAGGTTTTATGTTTTTCTTCCACATATGATACCATACCATACCAACTTTATTTATAGAGCACTTTATGCACCCAACAGGACCAAAGTGCTGTACACACAATCACAAAATACAATACAATCATAAAATGGAAGGGACTAAAAACAGTACTAAAATAATAAATTATGAATACAATAAAACAATAAAACAAAGTTAAAACATCTCAGATTGTACCAAAAGCCAAAGAAAAAAGATGGGTTTTAAGAAGAGACTTAAAAACAGCAAGTGAAGAGGCCTGTCTTATGTCTAATGGGAGGTCATTCCAGAGCTTAGGAGCTACCACAGAGAAAGCACGGTCCCCTCTAAGCTTGCGCTTTGTCCTCGGTACCCTCAGAAGCAACTGGTCAGCTGACCTGAGCGAACGAGAGGGTGTGTAGTAATGCAGCAGCTCTGACAGGTATGGAGGGGCATGGCCATTTAGAGCTTTAAAAGTAAATAAAAGTATTTTAAAATGAATCCTGTAACGCACCGGTAACCAGTGCAAAGATGCCAAAACAGGGGAAATGTGGTCAAATTTTCGTGTACCTGTTAAGAGTCGTGCAGCTGCATTTTGAACCCTCTGAAGCTGGGAAGTACACAGATCACTAATACCAACATAAAGTGAATTACAGTAATCCAGCCGTGTTGTCACAAATGCATGGATTGCTGTTTCGAAGTGCTGTCTAGGAAGGATGGCTTTTACTTTGGCTAGCTGCCTCAAATGAAAAAAGCTGGATTTTACAACTGCTTTAATCTGAGACTCCAGCCTAAGACCAGCATCCAGCTTGACCCCTAGATTTGTAACAACTGGCCGGACATACTGAGCCAAGGAGCAATCGGACAGAGAGTCTTCAGTCGAATTGCCAAAAATCACCACCTCTGTTTTGTCTTCGTTAAGTTTCAAGAAGTTTAGGGCCATCCAGGCCTTCAAATCTTCCAAACATAGGAACAGAGACCGAAGAGAGGCTGAGTCTGCTTTCTTTAAAGGTACGTAGATCTGTGTGTCATCTGCATAACAATGAAAAGCAATCCCGTATTTCCTAAAAACAGAACCAAGCGGAAGGATGTACAACAAAAATAAAAGAGGGCCCAAAACTGAGCCCTGCGGAACACCACATGAGAGTGGAGCAGAGGAGGACCTATGTCCATCAAGACAGACACAAAAAGTACGCTTGGTCAGATAAGATTTAAACCAATCTAAGGCTATATGACCAATGCCCACCCACTGTTCCAAACGTGTGATTAAAATGTTGTGATCCACTGTGTCAAACGCAGCTGATAGATCCAACAACACCAAAACAACGCAGTCACCAGAATCAGTCGCCAAGAATATATCGTTAAAAACTTTTAAAAGAGCTGACTCTGTGCTATGAAATGATTTAAAACCGGACTGAAAAACCTCTAAAATATTATTTTCAATGAGATAGGTCATTAGCTGATTATAAACTACCTTCTCAAGAATTTTTGAAACGAAGGGCAATTTAGAAATTGGTCTGTAGTTCGCCAGGACAGCAGTATCCAAGTTTGATTTCTTAATTTTTTTTTGTAAAAAAATGAACAAATTTAATAAACATAAACATAAACATAATTAGAGGCTGGACAACTGCATGTTTCAGATTTTCAGGATCAGCACCTGAGGACAGGCTACTATTCACAAGAGCAAGGATCGAAGGACCTATAGAAAGAAAAACCTCATTGAATAGTCGAGGTGGAATAGCATCGTCTGGAGAACCAGTTGGTTTTAAGTGGCTAACGACCTCCTGCAGGGAATGCAAAGTCACACATTCAAAGCTATGAAAAATAGCAGAGCAAGGCACAGTATCTACAGGGTCATGAACAGTGGGTATGATCTGGGCCCTAATAGAAGTGACTTTCTCAACAAAGAAGTGTAAGAAACTTTCACAGAGAGCAGGGGAAGTCTCCACAATAGCACCATGTGGGGCATTTAAAACAGAATTAATAGTTCTAAATAAAACAGCAGGATTGTGACTGTTAGATACAATGATATTAGTCAGGTATCTTCTTTTGGCATCTTTTACAGTCCTTTGATAACAGCGCCAACATTCCTTCAATATTTGGAGTGACACCTGCAAGTTATCATATTTCCATTTACGTTCAGCTTTACGACAGTTTCTCCTGGCAGCCCGAGTGACATCATTTAACCAGGGTTCATGTTTGGATTTTGCAGGTCTAATTTTTAATGGTGCCACCGAATCCAGCGCTGCTTTGCTGGTAGAATAAAACCAGTTGCTGATATCCTCGGTTTTATTTCCCACAGTCTCTGGGATTGTACAGTTCTCATTAAAAACAGAAGAAAACTGAACAGCAGTGGAAGGGTTAAGAACACGACAGAGCCGAACTGCAGCACATGGTTTAACTTTGGTAATGGACTGCTTTATCTCAAATAAAACAGGCATATGGTCTGAAAATAATGGGTCACCAATCACTAAGTTAAAAACTGGTAGACCAAAATGTTATGAGCCGAGAAAAGGAATAATTAAACACTGAGAATAAATCTGATTTACAATAATGATATTTATTTTAACAGACAAAGGGTTTGATTTAAAACTAACAGTACAGCATATTTAGGAAGTGACCAAAGATGTTTAAAACAGTCAGCTGCCCTCACATGCACTACAGAGACAAAAAACAAAATACAATTAAAAAAACTAGGCAGACCAACAAAAGACAAAAACTTTAAGGACAAAAACTTTAAGGACAAAAACTTTAAGGACAAAAACTTTAAGGACAGCAGGTGACAGCGATCAACTGTAAAAAAACAAGACAATTTTATTAAATACAAAAACTTTAATAGAGTCACTCTTAAAACAATTTAAAAATCACTGTGCACCTGCGGCGTCTGATAAGCCCACACCCAGTCACAGCAAATCCCGAACGGCAGAGAAAAGTGTGGCCCTATCAGACAAAAATAAATAAACAAAACCACATAATACAGTACAATCTAAAACCCAGAAACCAGCAAGCCTACCTGTGGCGTCGAACCACCCCACACCCAGGCAGTCCTGCTTCAATCTCTCTTTAAAACTGTGTGGTCCTGAAGCCTACCTGTGGCGTCGAATTACCCCACACCCAGGTAGTCCTGGTACAAACACATCACACATTAGAATAAAAATCAACTGCTTTTAAAAACAACCAATACTTTTAAAACCAAACTTCAAAACTTACCACAAGCGCATGCACCCCAGCATGTGTGCACCCAACACACCTGAGGCTGCACTCCAGCATGTGTGAATCCAACACACCTGGCCACACAGGAAATTGCACTGTCATCAAAACTGCCAACTTCCCTTTTATGGAGGCTTAGATCACAGGGAAATGGTGACACCCTGTGGTGCCACCTGTTACATTCCCCCCCATCATCGTGCATCGTCGACCCGACGATGCATCTGAAGAAATTAAATCCAAACCAACAACCACATTCTCTGCCCCACTGACAGTCAACACATCTCGCACAGCCACCTCATCTTGAGGCTTGTCCACAACACTACTATCATGGACACAAAGCTTGGTCCGGTGTCCTTCCTATTCCACAGGTGCCATATTATACGCTACACCTCGACAAGGAAGCAACACTCCCAACACAACAGCTCGGCTCGGTGTCCTTCCTATTCCACAGGTGCCATATTATATGCTACACCTCGACAAGGAAGCAACACTCCCAACACAACAGCTCGGCTCGGTGTCCTTCCTATTCCACAGGTGCCGTATTACACGCTACACCTCGACAAGGAAGCAACACTCCCAACACAACAGCTTGGCTCAAAGCAACCCATTTGCTACTTGGAAACCCAACCAACCAAAGTCTTATTAGGTCCTTCAGCCAAATGAGAAAATGTGTATTTAGCAGCACTTTCTGTTAAGGCAGTAACCATAGACCCACTGCAGCTCCCGAAGATGTTGACGGCCTTTCTGAGTCCACGGCCGCTCCTCTGAAAGTCGTCTGCTGGCTTTCAAGGTTCTTTATTCGCGGTGACATGGCCCATTCATCCTGCTCCTCCTGAGCTACAGCGCTGCCGGACACGTCCATCTTGATGCTTTATCACCAAAGAGAAGTCCCACTCCCACTGCCCCTGCTGTCCTTATAATGTAACCCGTACACACACAAAAAAAAACCTGGTCACTTCCCGTATTTGTTTACCAAGCAACGCCAAATGTTATGGGCCGAGAAAAGTAACAATTAAGCACTGAGAATAAATCTGATTTACAATAATGATATTTATTTTAACAGACAAAGGGTTTGATTTAAAACTAACAGTACAGCATATTTAGGAAGTGACCAAAGATGTTTAAAACAGTCAGCTGCCCTCACATGCACTACAGAGACAAAAAACAAAATACAATTCAAAAAACTAGGCAGACCAACAAAAGACAAAAACTTTAAGGACAAAAACTTTAAGGACAAAAACTTTAAGGACAAAAACTTTAAGGACAAAAACTTTAAGGACAGCAGGTGACAGCGATCAACTGTAAAAAAACAAGACAATTTTATTAAATACAAAAACTTTAATAGAGTCACTCTTAAAACAATTTAAAAATCACTGTGCACCTGCGACGTCTGATAAGCCCACACCCAGTCACAGCAAATCCCGAACGGCAGAGAAAAGTGTGGCCCTATCAGACAAAAATAAATAAACAAAACCACATAATACAGTACAATCTAAAACCCAGAAACCAGCAAGCCTACCTGTGGCGTCGAACCACCCCACACCCAGGCAGTCCTGCTTCAATCTCTCTTTAAAACTGTGTGGTCCTGAAGCCTACCTGTGGCGTCGAATTACCCCACACCCAGGTAGTCCTGGTACAAACACATCACACATTAGAATAAAAATCAACTGCTTTTAAAAACAACCAATACTTTTAAAACCAAACTTCAAAACTTACCACAAGCGCATGCACCCCAGCATGTGTGCACCCAACACACCTGAGGCTGCACTCCAGCATGTGTGAATCCAACACACCTGGCCACATAGGAAATTGCACTGTCATCAAAACTGCCAACTTCCCTTTTATGGAGGCTTAGATCACAGGGAAATGGTGACACCCTGTGGTGCCACCTGTTACAAAAAGATAAAACCAAATCAAGTGTGTTTCCAAACTCATGAGTAGCACCAGTCACAAACTGCACAAGATTAAAAGAATCAATAACATTAAGAAACGACTGAGCCATAGGTGAAGTAGGACAACAGACACAGATATTGAAATCACCAACCAATAAAATTTTGTCATACCGTGGCATGATATCAGCCAGGAAATCAGAAAAGTCATTTATAAAATCTTTGTTGTACTTTGGCGGCCGATAGACCACCGCACACAACACAGTGTGGGAGCTACCAAGTTCAAAGAGACCAAGCTCAAAGCTACCAAAACGGGCTGGAGGTAACTGTTTACAAGTAAAACAGTTCTTAAAAACTGTCACTATTCCTCCTCCTCGACCCGTCATCCTCGGAAAATTAAAGTAGCAGCAGTTCGGCGGCAAAAGTTCATTAAAGACGCTGGACTCACCCAAACCACTTGTCCATGATTCGGTTATAAACAAGAAATCCAGGCCTTGAGAGGAAAAGTAATCCTTGATGACGAATGTTTTGTTTGCTAGCGACCTAGCATTTATCAGACCGATCCTGGTCGAGATCGGCGGATCTCCGCCACCATCTGGCGTCCGAGATTCCCGGCGAAGAGATCGTAGGTTAAGAAGATTCACCCCACGTCTACAGGGTCGAGGAGTGCAGGGAGGACGAGGCTGGACCGCTCCATCATGGCCTCCACCAACAGGCACCAAGCAGGGACCCACAGGATCCAGCACGCGCAACGGGAAGGAGAGGCGCGGCACCAGCCTACGCGCACTGAATGAGTCCGGAAAACAATGCCCCAAAGCTGCCTTCGCACGTACTAGCCAACCGCTGCGTCTGCCATGACGACGGGTTCGCTTCCGTCGGAAAGGTAGACACCAGGACCGACACAGGTACGCTGGAATGCCCAGCAGCAAGGGCGGGGTCTTGTCTCCGGTATAATTCCATGGTATCATATTACCAGTCGAGGCTCCAATGTCCAATAAGCTTTGGCGTTCATACACAATCCGAGCGTTCACACTTGTGTTAAAATTAAAAGCAAACAGAAAAAACAGGAAGAGCATCAGACAGCGAGCCTCAAACAACAACGGCGCCATCTTGGATTGTAATAAGTGATATGATGCAATCATTGCCTTGATGTTGCGGTTTATCCTTTCTGTTAGGTTGGTTTGAGGGTCGTATGGTGATGTCCGCTTCCGCTGGAGATTCCAACTCTTGCAGATGTCTTCAAACACAGATGATACAAACTGTGGACCTTGGTCGGAGAGGATGTAGGTTGGTGTACCCCAACGGGTGAGTATTTCTTTGTTCATAATGTGAGATACAGCCTCTGCTGTCGCCTTGCGGAGAGGAAATAGTTCTATCCAGCGAGTGTAATAGTCAACAAAGACTATTACATACAGATTTCTGCTGGTACTGCGAGGCAATGGTCCCATGAGATCCACCCCTAGCATCTCCCAAGGTTTGTGGACTAGAGTCTGTTGAAGCTTTCCACGTGGTCTCCGGTTCTCAGGCTTGTAAAGCTGGCATACCTTACAATTGCGCACATAATCTCTCACATCCAGGCTCATCTTGGGCCAAAACACAAGGGCTTGTAATCGCTTGTATGTCTTATATCGTCCAAGGTGTCCGGATAAGGGATCGTCATGATAGTGATGAAGCAACTGTTGACGGAGAGACGATGGAATGTAGATTTGATGCAGAGATTTATGAGGTAATTGTGTCACTTTGTACACTTTATCTTCCACAATGGTGAATTTGGTTGTTGAACTTTCAATGATTTCTCCCGTTTCAATGATTTTTGTATAAAGGCTCTGTACATCAGGATCAGTCTGCTATGCTTTCCAGATATCCTCATCAGTTATTTGTAGATGTTGTGAGGTATTCTTCATTGAACGTAACACTGCAGCACAGGTGGGTGATTGTTGTTCATTGGTGCTCTCGATAGGGCATCTGGCACTGTATTATATTTACCTTATTCAGAGAAATCCCTTATTCAGAGTCAGAGTCAGAGAGTCAGAGAGTCTTTATTGTCATTTGCACCGCATGTGGTACATGTGATGAAAACGAGATTATGTACACGGGGTCCCAGTTACATCCAACAACAAATGCAAGAGAAAAACAGTAATAACATCTAGAATTAACTAAGAAAAACATCAACTAGTAATACACTAAGCCTAATATAGTGGGAATAAACAGCAGCACGAACATGAGTTTGTATGAGCAGATGGTCACAGATGAACACAGATGAACACAGCAACAAGAAAACAGATCAGCATCAGCACAATGTGATATTTTGCAGTGTTTATTTTTTATTTTATTTTTATTTATTCATGAGTCTAACAGCCTCAGGGTAGAAGCTGTTCCTCAGTCTAGTGGTTCTACACTTGATGCTCCTCAACCTCCGTCCTGAGGGGAGTGGGGCAAAGAGTGAGTGTGCTGGATGAGTGAGGTCTTTCATGATGCAGGTGGCTCTTTTCCTGCATCTGGAGGTGTAAATGTCTGTGATGGTGGGGAGACTGACTCCAACAGACTTCTGTGCAGCCTTCACCACTCTCTGTAGAGCTTTCCTCTCTTCAACTGTGCAGCCCCCATGCCACACGTTGATGCTGGAGCACAGGAAGCTCTCCACTGCACACCTGTAGAACGAGGTGAGAACTGGGCTACTCAGACCGTAAAGGTGAATTCTTGAAGGCGAAGAGCCCAACGGATCAATCTTGTGCTGGGTTTTGTGGTTTTAAAGATCCAGACAAAGGAAGAATGGTCAGTTATAACAGTAAAATGCCTCCCTTCCAGATAATATTGCCATTTTTCAAGAGCCCATACCACAGCAAGACACTCTTGTTCCGTGGTAGAATAATTTCTCTCTGCTCTATTTAAGGTGCGACTGGCAAAGGCAAGAACATGCTCTGACCCAAGTCCTGTTGTTTGAGCTAGGACAGCACCCAAACCAACTTCACTTGCATCTGTATAAACAATAAATGGGAGATTAAAATCAGGATGTCCAAGTATTGGTGGTGAGACAAGGTGATTTTTTAGAGCCTCAAAAGCTGCTTGACATTGGGGAGTCCAGAGGTACTTTGCCCCTTTCCGTTTTAGAGCATTGAGGGGTTCAGTGAGCTGTGAAAATCTTGGCACAAAGCGATGGTACCATCCAGCCAGTCCGAGAAATCGTTGCAGCTCTTTAATGTTCTGGGGTATCGGAAAGTCCTGAACAGCCTTTATTTTTTCAGCATCCACTTCTACTCCAGCAGATGAAACAGTATGACCCAGAAACTTTAGTGATGTACGGAAAAATTGGCTCTTTTTCATGTTTACAGTTAGATTTGCCATCTCCAGTTTGTCAAAAACAGCTTGTAGGTCAAACATGTGCTGTTCTGGTGTGGTGGAATAAATAATGATGTCATCCAAGTAGACAAAACAATTGCTTCCTCTCAAGTCTCCTAGAACTGTCTCCATTATACGTTGGAAGGTGGCAGGTGCATTTTTTAGTCCGAAGGACATCACTTTAAATTGGTATAAGCCAAGAGGACAGATAAAAGCAGTCTTTTCACAACTTTCTTCATCCATTTCAACCTGCCAGTAGCCACTGTTGAGGTCCAAAGTTGTGAAAACAGCTGCTCCATGTAGTGATTCCAATATTTCTTGGAGGTTAGGGATGGGATAAGCATCAGTGTGTGTAGCAGCATTTAGTTTTCTGTAATCCACACAGAATCTTGCTTTTGGTTCTTGCTTTTTTGGTACCAGGACCACTGGAGCAGCATACGGAGAAGTAGATGGCTCTATAACATCTTTTTCCAACATCTCTTGTATGTGCTCCTTGATGATCTGAAGCTTGATGGGTGACACACGGTAAGGTTTTTGTTTGATAGGTACTTGGTGCGTGAGGAAAATCTTGTGTGTGAGAACTCCCGTGCGACCCAAAGTATGGGTACAAACATTCTTATTGTGTTGTAGTTGATGTAACAATTGTCTTTTTCCAAAATCATCCAGATGAGCATTATCTGTGGCTACTTCCAAGAGGTCCTGGCGTATAGGAGAAGGTGTTAATAGTGGTGGACGCATTGCAGAAAAGAAGGCAATATGAGGTTGAAATAGCTCTCTGGGCTTTAAAGCAGATGCACTTATAAATGGATAACGGTGATTTTTGTTTGTTTTAAACCAGTAACTATGTTCAGAGACGTCAAACTGTAAGCCAGAAAATAAAATAAAGTCAAGTCCCACTACAGCCGAGAAAGCCAGGCTCTTTGCAGGCAGGATCACACAAGGCAATGTCACTGTTTCAGATTGTATGGTCAGAGTAAGATCACTCCATCCCAGTGGTTGCCGCCCTTCTCCATCTGCTAAATACAAAGGTTCTCTGGTCCATGGTTTGAGTACATTATGAGAATCCCTCACTCCTGACCAAATATCCTCATTTATCAGGGTGTAAGATGAGCCTGTGTCTAGGATGGCAGTTCCTTTCCAATGACCCACTTTCAATGGAATCACCAACTGACAAGGCAGAAGGGTGTCATCAGTTGATTTAGAATAGCTCACAGAGGCAGTAGCTCTTGGCTGCTCTGGGAGAGTCAATGAGTGGGATGGTGCTTGACATTGATTTTGAGAATTACTAGGAGTATGTGCCTCTGAAGAATTTGCAGTTTGCATCCTTTGTTTATTAGCCTTCCACTGTGGACAGGAAGCAGGTGCATGGTGTCCTTTGTAGCGCCAACAGTACACTCGAGATGGTGGTCGATTGGAGGCAATTGGATTCTGCTCAGTTGATGCACTTTTCATAATTGGTGATGCAACAGCCTCACTGATAGGTTTTTTTAATTGTTTTCCACAAACTTTTCCTCTGTTCATATTGCAGTTGATTCTGTTGGTCCTTCTCCAGTTGCTGTCCCAGGTGGACAAGTTCATCCACAGAAGTAACTCTATTTCTCAGTTGGCTGGCTAGTTGAGGGTTGATGTTTTTCAAGATTAATTTAACAACTTCCTCTTCACTTATAGTCGTCTTCCAACATTTGCACAGTGATTGATACATGTAGGCAAAGTCTCTGATGCCTTCATCCTCTTTTTGGATTCTGTTGCATACTCTCTCAGCCAGCTCATCCTCATAATCCTCTGATAAGAAAGCTGCATGGAATTGTTTGTTGAATTCTCTCCAGGTTTGTATTTTATGACATGCCACATCCCACCTGTCCCTGGAGGTACCATGTAATACGTTACGAAGAGTAGCCATAAGCTCTTCATCAAAAAAGATGGCGGCTGAGCAGAGAGGACGTTTGTAGTCGGGCTCCTGCCAGTACTACCTCCAAAAGGAGTATTTGGAGAGCTTGTACTCGCAGTTTTTTGCGCTAGATGTGCAGAGAGGAGCGCTGAAAAAGCTGCGGAAATTGGACTGGAGCATGCGATCCAGAATTATGAATCTACAAGCCAACGTGTCCGTGAGTTTTTGCCGAGAGTTAGCCTAGCGTAGCTACAAACCGGGCTAATCAAAGCTAACCGAGCTGGGTCACCGTAACCGGGTGCCGTAGCTGCGGAGCTGCGGGCTTCGTGAACAAATAAACCGGAAAAATATGCTGGTTGTTACGAAGAAACGCGGGCCGGCAAGCTGGAGGTGCTTTGTTGCAGCGAAAGAACAAAACAAAGCTGGGAGTGGAGGCTACAGGCTACAAGCTAACGCTAGCCATGTGCTGCTGATTAAAACTAATGCGGCAAAACACCACGGAGTTGGGGATTGTTGCTACGGGCTGAAAATCTGTAATGCCAGAGAGGCATTGGAGTGCTGCTGTGGGACAATAAATTACATCCAGGCCCCAGATGGACAAGAGCTGAGCTGAACTGGTTGCTGGTGGACAGGACCTGAGCTAAGCTGTTTGCTGTGGACGTGAGCAGAGCAGCAAGCTGGTTGCTGTTGGACGAGCAACGAGCGAGTTGCTGTTGGACGGGAGCAGTGCAGCAAGCTGGTTGTTTTTGGACGTGAGCAGAGCAACGAGTGAGTTGCTGTTGGACGGGAGCAGAGAAACAAGCTGGTTGCTGCTGGACGTGAGCAGAGCAACAAGCTGGTTGCTATTGGACGGGAGCAGAGCAACAAGCTGGTTGCTGTTGGACGGGAGCAGTGCAGCAAGCTGGTTGCTGTTGGACGGGAGCAGTGCAGCAAGCTGGTTGCTGTTGGACGGGAACAGTGCAGCAAGCTGGTTGTACGTGAGCAGAGCAACGAGTGAGTTGCTGTTGGACAGGAGCAGGACAACGGGCGAGTTGCTGAAGACGGAAGCAGAGCAACGATCGAGTTGCTGTTGGACGGGAAGCAAGCTGGTTACTGTTGGACATGAGCAGAGCAGCGAGCGAGTTGCTGTGGACGGGAGCAGAGCAGCGAACGAGTTGCTGCGGACGGGAGCAGATCGGCGAGCGAGTTGCTGTGGAACAGTGAATTTCTGTATCCAGACCAGAAGAAGCAGGCGAGATGAGTCCTGGGAAAACAAAGAAAACGGAGCCGCAGAGACAGGAGTCGGCGAGTAAAAAATCGGTGGATAAAAATCTGGAGTTAATGGAGGAATTGAAAAATGCAGTAAACGTTCTCACTGTGGAACTTGCAAGTTTGAGAGCTGAGCAAAAAAACTTTAATCAACTGGTAGAGGAGATGAAACAAATGAAAGCTCAGGAGGTCATCAGAGAAGAACGATTAGCTCAATTGGAACAAAAGTGTGAGGACATGGAACAATACATAAGAGGCGAGAATCTGGTCATTTCTGGACTCGAGCTTAAACGCTGGTCATCGGCTGATGTAACTAAAGGCGTTAACACGAGTGAAGGAGGACGACCAGAACAACTGCAGTCTCTGGAGAATCAGGTAGTCACTTTCTTAAATGGCAAAGACATTGACATTAAACGTGATGACATTTCCACCTGTTACACACTGCCCAATAGAGTTAACAAACTTAAACCATCAGTAGTCGTGAGATTCATTGGAAGGAATCAAAGAAACAGGGTAATGATGCAGTCAAAGAAACTCGCAAAAACTAAGGTCTTCATGAATGAACACCTAACTAAAAAAAACGCAAACATTGCACATGCAGCAAGGTTGTTGAAAAAGGAGGAAAAAATAAAAAAAACTTGGACAAGAAACGGAAACATCTGGATCAAAGTACATGAAAATTCTCAAGCTAAAATAATAAAAGAACTGAAAGACTTAGACACATTAAATGAGCTCAAAAATGACAAATCACCAATCACTATCACATGTTCATACACAAAATTAACAAAAATGAACAAACAAACAAATACATTAAAACATGACAGCAACAAACGAAGACTCAGAATTTAAAATATATAATGTTGAAGATATGGTTGATGCAAACTTTTATCCTGCTATAAAAGACTGTGAATACTATAATGAAGAAAAGTTTAATGACATCAATATAACAAATGGAGATCTCTCTATTATTCACATCAATAGTAGAAGTATAAATGCAAATATATCCAAAATAACAGATTATTTAAAACAGTTAAACAGAACTTTTACATTAATAGCACTGTCAGAGACATGGCTTAATGATGAAAACAAAAATAATGTTCACATCGAAGGATATGAATTATATCATTTAAACAGAAACAATAAAAAAGGTGGTGGAGTAGCTCTATTTGTCAAAAATGAAATAAAGTGTAGAATAATTAAAGAAATGTCAATAATTGTTGACAATCTTATGGAAATAATAACAATAGAAATATTAAACGAAAATGCTAAAAACATATCCATAAGTTGTGTATATCGATCACCAGGATCAAATATAGAAATATTCACCGATAAAATCATACAACTACTGGAAAAGAGTTTAAATAAAAAAGTTTTCTTGTGTGGAGACTTTAATATTGACCTGGGAAATAAAACGGATTCAAATAACATCAGCACATTTCTAAATTCAATGTATAGTTTAAATCTTTATCCGTTAATATCAAAACCAACAAGAATTACAACTCATAGTGCTACGATAATTGACAACATTTTCACAAATATAACTAATGGGGATATGACAGGTGGTATCTTAACAACTGATTTAAGTGATCATTTACCAGTTTTCACTATCTACAGAAATGATCAAAACATTACAAAAGAAGTTACAATTAAGAAAAAAATAATAAACACATCAAAAAAAGCTATGGATCAATTAAAAGATGATTTACAGAAGCAAAACTGGAAGGACGTGTATATTGATGATGTTAACAGATCATATGATGAATTTATGAACATTTTAGAAGCTCTGTATGAAAAGAATTGTGTGCAAAGAAATCGTAGAAAAAGAAATATTGTTGACCAACCTTGGATGACTAAAGGGTTGAGAAATGCTTGTAAAAAAAAAATAACTTGTATTTATGTTTCTTAAAAACGAGAACACAACAAGCTGAAGAAAAATATAAAAAATATAAAAATAAATTGGTAATGATTATAAGAAGATGCAAGAAAGAATACTATAGTGATTTATTAAACAAGAGCAATGGTGACACTAAAACAACATGGCGAGTAATAAATGATGTTCTAAAAAGTCATAAAGCAAAAACGAACATTGCAAAATATTTTGTGAAAGATGACAAAGAAATACATGATGAGAATGATATCGTAAATGAATTTAATCAATATTTTGTAAATATTGGATCAAGCCTTGCAGCTAAAATACCAAAAGTAGATAATAAGGTGTGTCATTCAATTAAAAGTTGCACCAACAGTATTTTTCTTAGTGGAACTAACAAAGAGGAAATTATGAAAATGGTAAAAAATCTCTCAGACAAGAGATCAAAAGACTGGGTGGACATGGATATGATGTTCGTAAAAGAAATAATAAGTTATGTTATTGAACCGTTTACATATATATGCAATTTATCTTTTTCAACAGGAATATTTCCAGATAACATGAAAGTAGCAAAGGTAATTCCTCTTTTTAAAAATGGTGATAAATGTGTATTCAATAATTATAGGCCAATATCCTTATTACCACAGTTCTCAAAAATTCTAGAAAAACTATTTGTGACCAGATTGGATCAATTTATTGATAAACAAAATATTTTAAGTAGCAGTCAGTATGGGTTTAGAGAAAAAAACTCTACGTCAATGGCTCTCATGGATTTAATGGAACAAATAACTAATGCTGTCGATCATAAACAGTACTGTGTTAGTGTTTTTGTTGATCTAAAAAAAGCATTTGATACCATTGACCACACCATTCTCCTTGAAAAACTAAATAAATATGGTGTTAGAGGACCAGCATTACAGTGGGTATCTAGCTATTTGAAGGACAGGAAACAGTTTGTGCAAATAAATGATGTTAGATCTGACCTCCGTGATATCACTTGTGGAGTTCCTCAGGGTTCTGTGCTTGGACCAAAGTTATTTATTTTATATGTGAATGACTTGGTAAATGTGTCAGGACTACTTAAATGTGTTCTTTTTGCCGATGACACCACATTTTTCTGTTCGGGTAATGACATAAAACAGATTTTGGATATGATGAAAACAGAATTTATAAAAATACAAACTTGGTTTAAATTAAACAAATTATCTTTGAATTTAGATAAAACTAATTACATGATATTCAGTAACAAAAAGAGAATTGTTGATGACGATCCATTTGAAATTGAAGATGTTGTGATCTGTAAAGTGAGTGAAGTGAAGTTTCTGGGTGTTATCATTGATGACAAACTGACATGGAAACATCATGTAAATTCCATTTAAAAAAAATAGCTAGATCAATTGCAGTACTGTATAAAGTCAGGGATTTTTTAATTGATAAAGCTTTACATATGTTGTATAACACAATCATTGCTCCACATTTAATCTATTGTATTGAGGTTTGGGGAAAAGCGTGCAAAACTATTACAAAGCCTGTTTTTATTTTACAAAAGAGAGCTGTAAGAGTAATCACCAGAAAACATTTCAGTCACCCATCAAACACTTTGTTTCTTCAGCTAAACTTATTGAAATTCCAGGAATTGGTAGAATATAGTATTTTATCAGTTATGTATAGGGCTCATAATAACACATTACCTTTAAATATCCAAAGAAATTTTATAAAAAGACAAAGTTATTACAATCTCAAAGGGACAGAGATATTCATCAAACCACAATTCAGAACCAGCTTAAAGGGACGGTCTACCTCAATTCAGGGAGTTCGATTGTGGAATGCTCTGGAGAGTGATGTTAAAAATGAAAAATCAATGTATACATTTAAGAAAAAGGTCAAAAAGGACTTGCTCAAAAACTATATATGATGTAACCTTGCGTGTTTGTGTATTACACTTATGTTGTACTTATGATGTAGCTTAGTGCGTTTGTGTATTACAGTTAGAAAAATTAAGTAGAGTTATTCATTTTGTGAAGCAGTTTGTGTATTACAGTTAGAAAAATTAAGTAGAATTATTCATTTTTGTGATGTATTTTGTGTATTACAGTTAGGAAAATTAAGTAGAATTATTCATTTTGTGAACATCTTGATGTTGTGCCATCTTTTAGTTTGTGTATTACAGTTAGAAAAATTAAGTAGAATTGTTCATTTTGTAATGGACCTACCCAGGGTCAAATTAAGGTTTTTGAACTGTCCAGTGATGACCTTTACTGACCACTCAGTAAAGCAAGACATTTACTACAAAATCATTCATTTAGCTGTAATCTGATAAATATAGTCACCAAAAGAGACTATTTCTATCTTTGATTTTATTCTGATGTGATCAAAAGAATAACTTTTGTCATTTTCATGATGTGTGCTTTTAAGCTGTGTTATTCTGTGAGAGTTAAACTGTGTTCACTGCTATGTTAAAGGTGAAATTGCGGGTCACAGAGACCCGACTGTTTTGTTTAGAAATAAGAAGACAGTTTAATCCGTTGTTTTTCATGAACAAGGCTCCAGCTGCTCTGTCTTTTCCTAAACAATTTCCCTCTGCTGCTGTAACCTTGGGTTCTGATAAGACAAGTGAACTCCTCTCTTTGTGCCTGCTCTTTAAGTTCTAAACTGTGCGAGAACGCGCCAGAGAGTTGCTGGGAACTTCCAAAGAGATGTGAACTTTCCCAAGAGCTGGACACGTGTGGTCAAGAGCTAACGACCGGCGTCTTCAGCTAAGGACTGATAACAGGCTGTTATGAGTCTACTTCGAACAAGCCGAGCTCAAAACTTTGTTTATTCCCTCCTGGAATAAGTTTATCTTGAAGTCAGAGGCCTGAAGCTGACATATTCTCTGATGACCAACGCGGAAGCCAGGAGACGTTGAAACGTAAACTAAAACCAGTTTTGGACGTGCTGGGACTAAAGGACTCTGTGCATCTGAAGGCTGGTGTCTTCCCTCTTACCGGGCGGTCGTCAAAAGGTAAAGGAGCTGTTTACAAAACGTACCTGGATTTTAGCAGAAGTCTGATGGGAAGTGTCACTCTGGTCTCATGCTCAGGATAATGTTCTTCTTAAATCTTTCCTCCTATTTCTTTTCCCTCTCAACCTAAGCTGGAAACTATATTTTAAGCTGAAATGCCCCTCAGACTAAATATGTGTAACATCTAATATTTATGTCTGTTGTGTTGAATTCAAGTGTGCTGACGTATTTGAATTGAAAGAAAGTGAAATCATGTCAATCAAGTGTAATGGTGTTAATTTAGTTGGTTTATTTTAAATAAATGATAGTGTCTCTTTGACATATCAAACTAAGTTAACGTGTCCATTGTCACTTAATGGCTCTGTTTATTTATCCATCATAAAGATCACAGAAATATTGGGTAAACTGAAAAAGAAGAGAATCCGTGAATTTACTATTCAATCTGAATAAGTAAATTAAGGTAAAAAGGAGGTCAGTATTAAACTGACCCCCCCTTTAACCCCTTACATCTGGTGGCCTCGTATCGGCTTCTAAAAGTTTATTGATAAATCTGTGGTCTCAGTCATGAACTGTAACGTCATGTTTGCATAAAAGGATCCAAGTTTTAAACTCTGAGGATAATGATTTTGGCTGGAAGTGTTCAAAGCAGGCAGATTCTGCATGTTTTTATCATTTGAAGCTGTGAGATTATTATTGTTTCAACTCTGTTAGACGCTGTTGGAAGCATTCAGGTGAAGTTTTGTCAGCCGTAGTCTGTGGAGGTTCTGGTTCGGTCCAGTTCACGCGGACTCCTGTACAAAGCTTTGTTTGACCGCCGAGTCAGAAGCCTGAAAGCTAATTTAACATCTACAAGATTGCTGTTGTGGTATTTTACATTTTAAAGAAGGTCGAAGCAGCATATATGTTAGAACGTTGTCGGATAGTGGTTCTGAAACCCGAATTCTGCTCCTTTAAAGTGGACGGAACCGACCTGAACGCGCTCCGAGTGAGTCCGTGTTTGTTCAACAGCTGCAGTGCTGGGTTACTGAGCGTGACTAAGTTGGCCTGTCTAGATGTGCGCCGCATGTTTCAGCATTTTGGGAAGTTAAATTGTAGCGTTTGAGTTGTTTTAAGAGTCTATAAAGTTGTATTCTGTTGTGCTAAGCTAACGTTAAAGAGCTACGTGTCCTAGTACACGTTTGTTTATGAGCTGTGATTGGATGATACGAGTGCTGTGTGCTGTGAATCACTCTTGTAGCGAACGCTGATTCGCTGTTGTGTGCTGTCAATCACTCTTGTGGCGAACGCTGATTCGCTGTTGTGAGCTGTCAATCACGTCGCACGCCGTTGCGACCAGCCCACTTTGTCGTCATTTCCGGCACGACATTGGTCGAAGGTAAGGACTACATTCGCCATTTATGCTTGGAGAATGAACTACATATGCTGTGATTGATTTGTTGACGTCACGTATGTTGTAGCGAGCTCCGCCTCGCTCACGTAAGAAGCTGGTGACGCGCTACGCACGCTGCGTTGGCCCGCCCATTTTTGTCGTCACTTCCAGGTGCCGCACTTTGAGTGACAGGTCACACTCGCTGGTTCACACTCGTTCACACACGAACACACACTTAAACACTCATCTGAAGCCATCAACACTGTCTAGCAACATAAACTTGTCTCTGACAAGAACGCGGTTCGAGCAATTATCACGTTCTTACTGAAAACTAACCCTAATAGGTTGTTTTCTTTCCATGTACTGATTTAAACTCAGTCGCTTCGTGATAACATACTCGACGCTGCCCCCTGCTGGACGTTAATAGATGAGTTTTCTCTCAACACATCATAAGGTCAGACACATCAGCGACTGCGCCGACAGTTGTGACACACCTGAATTACGCAGAAAGAGGTAAACGTACGGAGAAACGTTGGCCGAAGCCTATGAGGTTCCTGTACAAGCTTCCCGATACACTGCGTGAACGGCTTAAACCAAACCATGGCATCTTAACTCGTGCCCAAGGCCTTGACAATCTCAAGGTCCCCACCAATCTCAAAGAACTACAAAGTTTTCTTGGCGTGTGTAACTACTCGAACCAGTTCATAGAGAACTATGCAGACCTTGCAAAGCCACTGACTGAACTCCTAAAGAAAGACGTCCCATTTGTCTGGACTGACAAACAGCAGCAGGCAATGGACGCTCTTATAGACAGGATCAAGTCAGCCCCATGTTTAGTCTACCCAGACTACAACAAAGAGCTTTACTTGGAAGTGGGCTTCTCAGCTCGTTGCATAAGTGCTGGTCTGTACCAAATACACGACAGAGACAAACGTGTAGTAGCCTACGCCAGCAAGACGATGGCAGGACCCGAGTTGAGATTCTCAGACTGTGAGAAAGCTCTACTGACCACAGTGTGGGCAGCAGAACATTTCTCCGGCTACATTGGTGGACAGAAGATCGGTGTGGAAACACAACACCAGCCAGTGACATTCCTAAGTTTAGGAATGTCACTGGCTGGTGTTGTGTTTCCACACCGATCTTCTGTCCACCAATTAGTTATTAGATAATGTTCTTCTTAAATCTTTCCTCCTATTTCTTTTCCCTCTCAACCTAAGCTGGAAACTATATTTTAAGCTGAAATGCCCCTCAGACTAAATATGTGTAACATCTAATATTTATGTCTGTTGTGTTGAATTCAAGTGTGCTGACGTATTTGAATTGAAAGAAAGTGAAATCATGTCAATCAAGTGTAATGGTGTTAATTTAGTTGATTTATTTTAAATAAATGATAGTGTCTCTTTGACATATCAAACTAAGTTAACGTGTCCATTGTCACTTAATGGCTCTGTTTATTTATCCATCATAAAGATCACAGAAATATTGGGTAAACTGAAAAAGAAGAGAATCCGTGAATTTACTATTCAATCTGAATAAGTAAATTAAGGTAAAAAGGAGGTCAGTATTAATTTTATGATCTAGTTTGTGTATTACAGTTAGGAAAATTAAGTAGAAAAAAACAATAATAAAAAATAGGAAAATTAAGTAGAAAAAAAATTAAGTGTGATGTAGTTTGTGTATTAGTTAGAAAAATTAAGTAGAATTATTCATTTTGTGATGTAGTTTGTGTATCACAGTTAGAAAAATTAAGTAGAATTATGGGTGATGTAGTTTGTGTATTACAGTTAGAAAAATTAAGTAGAATTATTCATTTTGTGATCTAGTTTATGTATTACAGTTAGGAAAATTAAGTAGAATTATTCATTTTGTGATGTAGTTTGTGTATTACAGTTAGAAAAATAAGTAGAATTATTCATTCTGTGATGTTGCTTGAAGGTTATCATTGGTTGAACAAACTGTGAAATAAGGGGCAGATATAATAAGATTTCATCTTCTTTCTGCTCCCTTCATTTTATCCTACTTGTATTCTTGTATCTGATGAAACTGTCTTGTATTGTTCTTTTAAAATGAATGAATAAACATCAATCAATCAATCAATCAATCAATCAATCAATCAATCAATCAGTGAGTGGATTGAGGGCCAAAAAATCCTCACACCTCTCCAGGTACTGAAGGGGATCAGCAGAGTCCTCAACTTTTCCAAAAGTTGGAAACTGTAGTTTGATAGGGCTTTTTCCCAATATTCTGCTTCTGGTTTCGCCTTGGATGGTTGAACTTCCAGTAGACTCAAGCAGATCATCCTGTTTACCATCTCTTACTGTTGACTGCAATCTGGGATGGCCTACAACCTTTAGGTGTTTCTCTCGAAGTAGGTCATCTGGGTAGATTTGTACACCTGCATGTCCAGTTGAAGTAGTTGCTCTTGCACTGTGAATTTCCTCAGCCATGGAGTGTAAAGTGTTAAGACAGACAGAAAGTTCTTCTTTTACTGGGTGGATGATATCAGGTATGAGTTTTGTAGTAATTTCAGCATACTGTTCCTTTAACCGCCATCCCAGTGAAGTGTCAAACTGTGTTCTCAAATACTCCACGCGTTGGTCCACATGCTTAACAAGCTCTCTTTGCTGCTTCAGAAATGAGTCTGTTAGTTTTGTGCTCATTTGATCCATTTGAGCAGCAATTCTTCTTGAAAACTGTTCAAAGTCTGTTTTCAACTCCTCCATTTTTTAAAGCTGTTTCTGGTAATCCTGTGCAACAGTATTTGTCCTTCCATCCGTGTTCCTGTTTTCTATTCCAGAGTCTAGGGGTATTAGAGGAGCAATATTCTCTGGCAGATCGACCAGTTCCATATCCAAAAGTGAATAACTTGTGAGGTAATCCAGCGGGACGGCTTGATGTGCTGATGCAGGTTCCAGGTCCACCAGTGTAGCAGATCTGGCAGCCATTGTGTAATCCTTTTGTTGGTTGTATATAATAATAATAATAATAATGAATTCAATTTATAACGCACTTTTCATTAGTGAAAATCTCAAAGTGCTACACACATTGAATGCTACACACAATCATACACCGGTAGCAGCAGACTACCATGCAAGGTGCTTTCCAGTCCTACCAGGAGCAACTCGGGGTTAAGTGTCTTGCCCAAGGACACAACGACACGTGGTGTGGGGAACTGGGATTCGAACCGCCGACCTTCCGATCGGGGGACGACTGGCATTACCACTACGCCACGGCCGCCGGTATATTTCTTTATAAGTTGTTTATCTTTTTATTTGACGAGTTTAAACATTCAATGTCTTTATTTACTTTCATGTCCCATCTGGGGTGCCACTTTTTTATGTAACAGTTTTGTGAGACAGGCTTTTGTTTGGGGTGCCAGCCAGGTCTCTCTCCTGACATATAAGATGTCTAATTATATAAATAATATATTTGCCCTTTAACACAAAGCTAGAACAAAGGATGTTAAACACTTAATGTGATCACACCCTTACACTAAATGAAATAAACCCATCAACTACATAATGTTTTTTTCAAAATCAAGTGTATTTACCCCTGGATACAAACAAAAATCCTCATAATAATTCATACAAAAGAAAGCAATATTTAACGAACTTAGTACTGTATTTAATAAATTCCACAGCCCGGTGCTCGGCGGTACACAAAGTTCAACAATCCTGCTGCAGCAAACAGGTGGCAATATATTTATCCACACAAACAAAACAATAATTCATCAAATAATAACTCAACTTTAAGAGGAATGTGGCTCGAGCAGTTAATCTCTGTCCCAAAACCAGTGCTCGACGGCACACAAAGTTTTAGTAATCCACAAAGGTCGCAGATGAAAAACAGCTGGTTTGTTTCACTCATGTTACCGACGATGGGGGAGGGAGAAGACAGTTCAAACAGAAGCAATTTTGTTGCATCCAGTCGAGGCTCCAGTAATCCAAAATCACGTCCTCCACACTTCCAAACAGCTGAAGATGACACACCCTGTTGCGCTTCACGCTTCCTTCTGCTTCCTTTCACATTTCTCAAAAAGGGGCGTGTTCACCGGTGGACCAGCTGGTTTATCTGTCAGCGTGTTAGGGGATAATTGCTCCAAAACAATAAAGGGGTGGAGAAATTTAGGATTTTAGGCGCATAATATTTATTGGTGAAGGTTCAGACTGTTACAACAAGATGGAGGAGAAATGAGAGCCCGGGTGGTTGCAATTTTATCTAAAAAGAAATGTTGGAAATTCTCACACAGATCAGTCAAGGCTTCCAGGGGTGATTGTTCAGTGAGGTGGAGAACAGAGTTTAGGGTGGGGAACAGAACTCGAGGATTGCGAGAGTTTGCAGCAATGATATCAGAGAAGTATTGTGATTTAGCAGTTTTCACTGCTTTCTGATATCGGCGCCAGCTCTCTTTTACCATCTGAAAAGAGACCTGCAGTCTGTCTTTTTTCCATTTTTGCTCCACCTTTCAGCATTGCTACTTACAGCTCTAGTCATGTAATTCAGCCACGGTTCTACCCTGAGTTTTGGTCTTCTAGATTTAATAGGAGCTACTTGATCCAGAGCCTTTAAACAAGCAGAGTCAAACTAGGATGTCAGCTCCTCAGTGCTGGAGAGGAACAATGGGGGCTGAATTAACATGTCATTGTTGTAAACCTCAGTGAAACGTGCGGCAGTTAAATGGTTAACATTCCTGCTTTTACGCGCAGAAATGCATGTTTTAGGGGTTACATGGGGGAGGGTGAACTGAAACTGGACTGGCATATGGTCTGAGAATACATTGTCACCTATTTCAAGGTTTGAAACAGTCACATCACATGTTAAAACAAGGTCCAGTAAATATCCACGCTGCTGCGTGGGAGAGTTCACGTGTTGTGTTAAATTAAATGAGTCCAATAAATCTAAAAAGTCCTTAACCATGGGCTTCTCAGGACAACACACATGCAAGTTGAAGTCACCTAAAATGACGACCCGAGCATATTTAGCTGTAATTTCAGCCAGGAAATCAGAAAACTCACTGATTAAGTTCTTAGAACGAGGTGGACGGTAGACAAGAGCACAAAAATTCACAGGTGAATGGCCTAGTTCAAAAACAATCAGCTCAAAACTGGAGCAGGGGACTGGGATGGGCAGTTGTTTACAGTTAAAAGTTGATTTGAATATTGTTAATAATCCACCACCACGACCTGATGGTCGTGGGTCGTTAAAATACGAACAGTTTGGTGGTATTATTTCCGTCAATGCGCTAGACTCACCCGGCGACATCCACGACTCTGTGATACAGAAAAAGTCCAAGTCGTGATCATCAAAGTAATCCTTGAGAATGAAAGTTTTGTTGCAAACAGATCGGGCGTTGACAAAACAGATCTTGATGTAATCCGAGCTAGCAGCTGATGAGCCAGCAGCTGGTGGGAGAGCGCGCGTCCGCGGCTCGCTTCCCACAGAGAGCTGCTACGGCCGCAAATCCCCGTTGTTTTCCTGGTCCGTGCACGCGGGAAACTGGCGATGAGAATCCAGACCATCAGCTGAAGACAGCGAAGCAGAACGCCGGGCTCTGAGCTTCACCAGCCGGCCAGCTCGTGAGCCGCGTTTCTTCCTCCGTGTCGATCGATTTCTCCATGCAGGCAGGTGAGGAGCACAACGGAGGTAAACGGGCAGCTCAACCCCGAGCAGCAGGGGCAGAGGGGGTCTCCCAGAGGTACGTTCATACTGGCCCAAATTAGCGACATCCGCGGCAGCAAAACGTAAATCCAGAAGCTGCTTCCGATCATAAACCAGCAGTGTATTTATGTCTCCAATGAAAAACGAACAAAACACGAAAACTCCAAACACCCACATGAG
>JBBPBX010007962.1:3149-14215 GCA_038048925.1 Garcialebias charrua
ATATATATATATATATATATGATATAATATGAATGTGATATATATATATGATATAATATAATGTATATATGTTTATGTTTATGTTTATTAAATTTGTTCATTTTTTTACAAAAGAAATACAATACAAGACAATCCCATTAATGATACGTACACAATGTAAAAAAATGAAAGGTAGCAGAAAGAAGAATAAATCTTATTATATCTGCCCCTTTTTTCAAACAATCAGATTAAACAATAATAATCTTTCACCAGCAGTACAAAATGACTAACTCTTTCTAATTTTCTAATACTAATACATAACTAATAATTGATACAATACACATTATGCTAATTCATATATATTTTTTCAACAAATTCCTTTTGATCATTTTCTTAAATGTAAACAGTGACTTGGCATTTTTAACTACATTCTCCAAGCCATTCCATAATCTAATTCCCTGGATTGAGGTAGAACGTCCCTTCAAGCTAGTTCTGAATTGTGGTTTTACAAACATCTCTGTCCCCTTAAGATTATAACAACTTTGTCTTTTAACAAAATTCATTTGGATATTTAAAGGTAAATCGTTATTTTGAGCCCTATACATAATTGATAAAATATTATAATCAACCAAATCATGGAATTTCAATAATTTCAGTTGATAAAATAATGTACTGGATGGATGACAGTAATGTTTTCTAGTGATAATTCTTACAGCTCTTTTCTGTAATACAAAAATAGGCTTTGTGATTGTTTTACACGCTTTCCCCCAAACATCAATACAATAGATTAAGTGTGGAACAATGATTGTGTTATACAACAAATACAGAGCTTTATCATTCAATAGGTCTCTGACCTTGTATAGTACTGCAATCGATTTAGCTATTTTTATTCTTACAGAATTTATGTGTTGTTTCCATGTCAGTTTGTCATCAATAATAACACCCAAAAACTTCACCTCACTCACTCTACAAATCTCAACACCCTCAATTTTGAGTGGAACGTCAACAGTTTTCTTTTTATTACTGAATATCATGTAATTAGTTTTTTCTAGATTTAATGATAATTTATTGATTTTAAACCAAGTTTGTATTTTGGTAAATTCTGTCTTTATCAATTCCAACATTTGTTCTATATCTTCACCTAAACAGAAAAATGTGGTATCATCAGCAAAAAGTATACATTTAAGGAGTCCTGACACATTTACCAAGTCATTCACATATAAAATAAATAGCTTTGGTCCAAGCACAGAGCCCTGGGGAACTCCACATGTGATATTACAGAGGTCAGATCTTACATCATTTATTTGTACAAATTGTTTCCTATCTTTCAAATAGCTAGATACCCACTGTAATGCTGGTCCTCTAATACCATATTTGTTCAGTTTTTCAAGGAGAATGGTGTGATCAATAGTATCGAATGCTTTTTTTAAATCAACAAAAATACTGACACAATATTGTTTTTGATCGACAGCAGTTGTTATTTGTTCCATTAATTCCATGAGAGCCATTGATGTAGAGTTTTTAGCTCTGAACCCATATTGACTGTTGCTTAGAATATTTTGTTTGTCTATAAATTGATCTAGTCTGTTCACAAATAGTTTTTCAAGAATTTTAGAAAACTGTGGTAACAAGGATATAGGTCTATAATTGTTGAACACACATTTATCACCATTTTTAAAAAGAGGAACTACCTTAGCTACTTTCATATTATCTGGAAATATTCCTGTTGAAAATGATAAGTTACATATATATGTAAACGGCTCAATAACATAGCTCATTATATCCTTTACAAACATCATATCCATGTCCACCCAGTCCTTTGATCTCTTGTCTGTAAGATTTTTTACTACCTTCATTATTTCCTCTTTGTTAGTTCCATTTAGAAAAATACTGTTTGCACAGCCTGTAATTGAATGGCTCACATTATTTACTTTTGGTATTTTAGCTGCAAGACTTGATCCAACATTCACAAAATATTGATTAAATCCATTGACAATTTCATTTTCATCATAAACTTCGTCTTTTTCTGTTACAAAATATGAATACTGTATATTATATATATACTGTAGTATGTATTTATATAGTTATATATATGCTTATCTGAATATATATGTATTATTACAGTATCTGAATATGTATACATAATGTGTGTGTGAATAAATTGCATCTTTGGTTGTATCTTGCTAAACATATATTAAAGTACAGTATTATATTCCACCAAAATTATTTAAATATGCTAAACTATACGTTCCTATACATGCAGTTTTAATAGCTGTATGCCTAAAATTTAAATATGTGACAATAGCATTACTATTCAGCGTGTTGTGATTGATTAAATGCGCTGATACTTTATTGTGCCAGCCAAATACATAAGGCTGAGTGGAGCGGTGGCCACCCCCAAGATGGCCGCCCTAAATCCTGCGCCGGAGCAAGCTATGGGGTATCTAGTGTATACATGATATCTATGCTCTGGACATTCAAAAAACAAAACAAAACAAAGCAAAGATAATGTAGAAACGTTTCGTCTTTCGTCCGAATGCTGTATTCAGCTCAGTCTTATAAATAGCACCCTCTCACAGTGGATCAACCAGTTGGCTGATGACAGCCGAAACCAGCTGCTCACATGATCAAGGAGGACCATCAGCCTAACGATGGATCGTTAGCACCCTGATGGTTGTTTGCTATTCACAGAGGGCTGAGTGATACTAGCAATAACAGCATTGTAAGAGGGGGACAGTTGAACCCGGAGGCCTCCACCTCTGTTTAATGATGGACGGTTTCTTTTCACAAAGATGGCCTCCTTTACTCCTCTCTCAAACCATCGTTCCTCTCTATCAAGGATGTGAACATCTTCATCCCTGAAAGAGTGACCTCTGACCTGGAGATGAGTGTAGACTGCAGAGTCCTGACCTGATGATGTTGATCTTCTGTGCTGGGCCATCCTTTTGGCCAGTGGCTGTTTAGTTTCCCCGATATAAGACTGATCACAGCCCTCCTGACACTGAACAGCATACACAATATTACTCTGTTTGTGCCGGGGGACTGGATCTTTGGGATGAACCAGTCTTTGCCGTAATGTATTTTGGGGTTTAAAAGCCACTGGGACGTTGTGTTTAGAAAATAAACGTCTCAATGTCTCTGAAACTCCCGTCCAGAGGACCAGACTTAGCTTTTTTAGATTTTTCTACCTGGATTATTGAGCATGCATCAGGGTATAATGATTTATTGTTTCAATACGCATGTCAGGTTCACAGTCACACCTCAGAAGAGAGCATTTTATTTAATCTAGTGTCAATGACAGTTTACTGCAAAAATTAGGAATCTCAAATAGAATGAAGAAAAACACAAGAGGGCAATATCTAACTGACTTTCTGGTTTAAAGTGTCTGATTTAAACTAACTCGATTCATGAAAAACAGATTCACAAATCTCAGAAATAATGTCAGTTTTCAGGCTCTTTAATATATGGTCTCAGTGTCCAGACTAGTATTCGGTAAGGTTTCCCTAGAAAATGATTTCTGACTCTTAAAATGTCTATGTGATCAGAGCGACAGCGTAGTGACTGAGACTGGCAGATCAGGGGATATTTTCCATTTAGCACGATGTTATTCAAATCTGGCATGAAGCGGCGTCTCTGTCAGAGGACCTTGTTGAAACACCTGCTTCTGAATTTCAATTTCTCTACATTTTATGAGTGTGGCCCCATTGTACCATTAATCATTCAAGAGCCATTTGCCTGATTTTATTTTAACAGGAGAAGCAACCAAGAAGGCCAGAGAGAGTCTCATTTTTTTCACACTGTGGGATCTAACGGACAGTTTGAGGCATAAAAACAGACCTCTCTGTAGACCTGTACCCAATGTTTCTCTTTAAAATATGCCTCCTAATTTTACAGTCCATGAGGTAAATTTGCAGTAAAGACTAGTTTGGACAATTCTCATGCTTATGGGAACAAGAACACTGGGTGCATATCAGATAAATAATGCAAATAATTATTGGAAATAATGTACAGATAGTAGGAGTTGAGCCAAATCATGATTTGGCTCATGTGCTCCTTTTTGGTGAATCAAACTGCTCATTATTTTAAGTCATGCTTGAAGAACAGGTGTTTCTAATACTGGGCTGCTGTCTTCATGGTCCTGCACCCCCATGGTTTTTTGATGATGGTTGAGATATGATATTTCATGGTTGGAGCCACGCAAAGGATAGGAAGTGACTGGAGAGAGCTGCTCGGAAGACATCCATGTAATGAATGCTGATTGGGTTCAGATGAATCCCTGAAGTTTTTGCCTGTGCGCACCCCCCCCCCCCACACACACACACACCTCAAAAAAGAATGAAATGTTTAAATGATTATGGGGGATTTTACTGGGTTGTTAAACAGGGGCCATATTTTAGCACTTGAAGCAGTGCAGCTGATTGCACAAGGCCTTTATTCTTCATTCACATAATAAACAGAACCAGAAGAGAGAAGAATTTGTCCATTCGGGTATTCTTTGTCTTCCAGTTTAGTTTATGATCGATGCATTGTGTCAGTGTTTAAAGTCTGTTTTGTTGCAGAGCAGATGTGTGTTTTATAAGGACACACTCTTGTCTGATACAGTCGTGTTGTTATTTTCTAGCCTTCAAGCTCTGATTGACAAGAGAAGCAGCTATAATAGTGACAAAATGGGAATGTGCATTAGTTATATTTACAAATAAAATAAAAGTTTTCATTTAGGCTGAAATCTTTAAATCAACTAGATCCAGGGATTTTATTGTTTTTGTGTTTAGCCTACCTAATTTATTTCAGATACAGTTGCTCATATTTTGTTCCCACACATACAGACAGTGCATAATGAAGAATTTTCATTCAACCTTTATTTAGACCAGTGGTTCTTAACCTTTTTTGAGGTACCGAACCCACCAGTTTCATATGCCCACTCACTGAACCCTTCTTTCAGCATGACTGGAGCTCCGTCCATACAAACTGCAGAAACCATATCCCATGAATGATTATTGTCTCTGAAGAAGGCATCCACAAGCTTCTTCACATCGGCTGCCTTAGTTGTTGTAAGAGGCTTACAAAATAAAAAATCTTCTTGTATCGTGCCTTCTTTCACATAGCGCACAAAAACAGCAAGCTGGCTTAGGTTAGAAACGTCTGTGGTCTCGTCAAGTTGAAGGCTGAATTTTGCCAAACTTGAAATTAGATCTGCAACTATTTGAGCAAAGATGCCTTTACTCATGTTCTTTATTCTGTCGCTGATGGTGTCATTTGAAAGAGGAATTTGGGATAATTTATCTTCGGCTGCTATTCCGAGTAGCAGATTTGCCATCTTTAACGCAACTGGTTTTAGGAGTATTTCACCGATGGCGTGTGGCTTACCCTGCTTTGCGATCAAATAAGCAACTTCGTACGATGCTGTGAGGATCGGTTTGCTAACGGGTACAAATCCAAGAGCAGGCAGAGTGGCCCTTTCATCGAATCTGGCTTGTTTCACCTTGAATTCAGCAAGCATTGTGTTCTTGTATTCTCTGTCTCCATGCAGCTTCATGAAGTGTTCCTTTAGTTTTGCCGGTACGAGACTAGAGTTGCTCAACTTGGCATTTTTTTGCTTGACACATTCAGTATGGATTAAAATATTATGGAAAAAACACACAACGTCCAACTACGACAGCCATTGACTACTGCGTGCACTAAATTTCCCGCAGCACTGATTGGCCAAGCAACGGCCAATCAGTGCTGCAGCCAATCGCGTGATCTTCTGCACTGTAGAGGATGACTCTGCAGCCATCACTTGCTACAGGGCCAAGCGGGGTGTGTCATTACAACTTTACACAAGTGTGTCCTTACCTCTGCGGCAGAGGCTCCGCCGAACCCCTGAGACCGACTCATCGAACCCCTGGGGTTCGATCGAACCCAGGTTAAGAACCACTGATTTAGACAGATAAGTCACATTGAGCCTAGAAGACTCGTTTACAAGTGAGATCTGCTTGGACAGACAAGAAAGAATGAAACGGGAAACATTATGAAATGGATGCAAAAAAATTCCTATTAAAATCTTTCTTCTTGCCTGAGTAAAAAAATTCTAATATTAAAAAACACCTCACACAAATAAGCACATAGTGACGTAGACATTCTGCAGAGGTGGGAAGACACCAAGAACGATGAGCAATGTCCATAGAAGCTCTTGAGGGCACTGTAAGAGTTCTGATAAGGATGGAATAATCAGCCAGCTCCCTCCGATGAGATTAGTAAACATTCTTGAGGTATGTCGGGAATGGCATAGGTCAATGCTAATGAGAATCCAAGAGTCCTGAAATGATGACAGAATGTTTATTCAGCTGGTTCACTCTGGTTGATGGTAGAATTCCCCGATTGGCGGGGTTGAGCATCAGATTACATGTCCTCCAGGCGTATTCAGACAAGGTGGCCTTCAAGGCCAGCTGGGGGAGCAAGATTCAGATAACATACAGTTGTTTTGGATACAGGCAGAACATAATGACATCTATCTTGAGTCTGTGTTGATCCAAAAACAGTTCAGAAATGTCCAAATTATGTGGCCACACAGATGGAAGGTGCCTACCGGTAAGTACAAATCCCAGAGATTTGATCCATTCAGCCCAAGGCAATTGAGTCTGGGTACACAGGCAAGAACCAAGCCATCACAAAGGCAAGTAGCGTGATCAGGTCCCAATTTGCTGCCGACAACATCCTTAATTGTAGATAAAATCACCAACCAGCTGAATCCAAATAGCAGAACCCAGTTATCATAAATCCAATTTAATGTACGTCCTTAAAATCCACAGATGACTGCAGAGAAAAGACACTCCATCAAGTCTACAAGTCGATGAGATATCCAGCTGCGTGCGTGCCAACAGGGCAAATCGGCTTGCCTAAAGCCTGTCTTCTCTTTGAAGAAATATTATCAAATTGTGTAGAGGGACCAACTGACCAAATAAGTCCATAAATATGGTTTGGAAGATATGCAAGAGAGGCTCAGAAGCAGTTTCACAGACAAACAGATCAGCAAAGTAAAGTGGAGTGGGAGAGGATGCGCCCGTCCTCGGCAGAAGCAAGTGGTGAAGTGTACGATACAATTGTTAAAGATATGTTTTAATTTTGTTATGCATGTTGCAGTTCTTGCTCTTTGACTTGGTCAGCTTTGAACATTTGTGTTGCGAGTGTTGCCTTAGGCCTTCTTCATTCTAAATAACTTTACTACAAAAAAATCATGGATGGTCTTTGTATGGTTTTGATCAGAGTTTCAGTTGAAAATGGAGAACACATTGGATGTTTTAATATGTGTGATAGAGCATAGTAGGTCCACATTGGATTTGAGGATACTCAAGACTTTGGTAACAACATTATGGTGGTTTGTTGACCATGGTAGCAGCATACTGGGGCACTGGAGTGTTGTGCCAGCATGGGGCTGCCAACATGGGGTGTGGCCAACACATTAATAATGTCTGGTCATCAGGATCTGAAGTATGACTAACCACACTGGCTTCTCTGACCAGGCTATAACTGTAATTTTGAATTGGATTTAGCAACAGCCTATTGCAGACAATACATGAAAGGGTAGCATCATGGTACCACATGTTCTACCAAACAGCTGCAGCTTCACCCATTCTGACAGAGTTGTGCAAAGGTGGATGCATACAGTGTAGCGAGGAAGCAGCAAATTGTCTTGGGGACACAGACATTAGCATGGAAACACTTTTTGATGTTTCATTTTGTTAGTACTAAGGGTGTAGAAGCAACATAATTGCCATCACAGTGAGAGAGGTTTGTCAAATTTGCTGCAATCCAGCCACATTCTAATTGAGAATGTAATAATAATAATAATAATAATAATAATAATGAATTCAATTTATAACACACTTTTCATTAATGAAAATCTCAAAGTGCTAAAACTNGGTTTGGAAGATATGCAAGAGAGGCTCAGAAGCAGTTTCACAGACAAACAGATCAGCAAAGTAAAGTGGAGTGGGAGAGGATGCGCCCGTCCTCGGCAGAAGCAAGTGGTGAAGTGTACGATACAATTGTTAAAGATATGTTTTAATTTTGTTATGCATGTTGCAGTTCTTGCTCTTTGACTTGGTCAGCTTTGAACATTTGTGTTGCGAGTGTTGCCTTAGGCCTTCTTCATTCTAAATAACTTTACTACAAAAAAATCATGGATGGTCTTTGTATGGTTTTGATCAGAGTTTCAGTTGAAAATGGAGAACACATTGGATGTTTTAATATGTGTGATAGAGCATAGTAGGTCCACATTGGATTTGAGGATACTCAAGACTTTGGTAACAACATTATGGTGGTTTGTTGACCATGGTAGCAGCATACTGGGGCACTGGATTTGAGGATACTCAAGACTTTGGTAACAACATTATGGTGGTTTGTTGACCATGGTAGCAGCATACTGGGGCACTGGAGTGTTGTGCCAGCATGGGGCTGCCAACATGGGGTGTGGCCAACACATTAATAATGTCTGGTCATCAGGATCTGAAGTATGACTAACCACACTGGCTTCTCTGACCAGGCTATAACTGTAATTTTGAATTGGATTTAGCAACAGCCTATTGCAGACAATACATGAAAGGGTAGCATCATGGTACCACATGTTCTACCAAACAGCTGCAGCTTCACCCATTCTGACAGAGTTGTGCAAAGGTGGATGCATACAGTGTAGCGAGGAAGCAGCAAATTGTCTTGGGGACACAGACATTAGCATGGAAACACTTTTTGATGTTTCATTTTGTTAGTACTAAGGGTGTAGAAGCAACATAATTGCCATCACAGTGAGAGAGGTTTGTCAAATTTGCTGCAATCCAGCCACATTCTAATTGAGAATGTAATAATAATAATAATAATAATAATAATAATAATAATAATAATAATAATGAATTCAATTTATAACACACTTTTCATTAATGAAAATCTCAAAGTGCTAAAACTAGAAGCTTTTCACAGAACTGGAAAGAAACAAGTTCAGTTCTGTTCAGAAAATAAAATTCCTGAACGCAGTCAGGTCGAGGAAAAAAGTGCAGAAACCGCTCTTTACGTCTAAAGAGTTTTCTCAGGCGACAGGCACCTTTCTGATCAACGTTTCTCTAACTTTCTCCTCTCTTCTTCTCTTTCTTTTACAACAAAGCGTTCCGCTTTGTTGCTTTTCAGTCTCTGACTTAGACTTTTTTTGTGTAGTAAAGTTATTTAGAATGAAGAAGGCCTAAGGCAACTGTAAAACAGTGGTACCCTGATGCATGTGTAACCCAGGCTAAAATAACCTTTATTGTTGTATCCATTTTATTTATTTGGCTATTAAACAGATTATCCATCCATCCATCCATCTTCTTCCGCTTATCCGGGGTCGGGTCGCGGGGGTAGCAGCCTAAGTAGGGAGGCCCAGACTTCCCTCTCCCCAGCCACTTGGAGCAGCTCCTCCGGGGGAATCCCAAGGCGTTCCCAGGCCAGCCGAGAAACATAGTCCCTCCAGCGCGTCCTGGGTCTTCCTCTGGGTCTCCTCCCGGTGGGACATGCCCGGAACACCTCACCAGGGAGGCGTCCAGGAGGCATCCTAACCAGATGCCCGAGCCACCTCAACTGGCTCCTCTCGATGTGGAGAAGCAGCGGCTCTACTCCGAGTCCCTCCCGGATGACTGAGCTTCTCACCCTATCTCTAAGGGAGAGTCCAGACACCCTGCGGAGAAAACTCATTTCAGCCGCTTGTATCCGAGATCTCGTTCTTTCGGTCACAACCCAAAGCTCATGACCATAGATGAGGGTGGGAACGTAGATCGATCGGTAAATTGAGAGCTTTGCCTTTCGACTCAGCTCTCTCTTCACCACGACAGACCGGTACAGCGCCCGCTTCACTGCGGACGCTGCACCTATCCGCCTATCGATCTCACGCTCCAGTTTTCCCTCATTCGTGAACAAGATCCCGAGATACTTAAACTCCTCCACTTGGGGCAGGACCTCCTCCCCGACCCGGAGAGGGCATGCTACCCTTTTCCGGCTCAAGACCATGGCCTCGGATTTGGAGGAACTGATCCTCATCCCGGCCGCATCACACTCGGCTGCAAACCGCTCCAGTGAAAGTTGTAAATCACGAACTGATGAAGCCAGTAGGACCACATCATCTGCAAAAAACAGAGAAGCGATTCTAAGGCCACCAAAACGGATCCTCTCAACACCTTGGCTGCGCCTAGAAATTCTGTCCATAAAAGTTATGAACAGAATCGGTGACAAAGGGCAACCTTGGCGGAGTCCAACTCTCACCGGAAACGAGCCTGACTTACTGCCGGCAATGCGGACCAAGCTCTGACACCGGTCGTACAGGGACCTAACAGCCCTTATCAAAGGGCCTGGTACCCCATACTCCCGGAGTACCCCCCACAGAACCCCCCGAGGGACGCGGTCGAATGCCTTCTCCAAGTCCACAAAGCACATGTAAACTGGTTGGGCAAACTCCCACGCACCCTCCAGGACCCTGCTGAGGGTGTAGAGCTGGTCCAGTGTTCCACGACCAGGACGAAAACCACACTGCTCCTCCTGAATCCGAGGTTCGACTATCCGACGGACCCTCCTCTCCAGAACCCCTGAATAGACCTTACCAGGGAGGCTTAAGAGTGTGATCCCCCTATAGTTGGAACACACCCTACGGTCCCCCTTTTTGAATAGGGGAACCACCACCCCAGTCTGCCAATCCAAGGGAACTGCCCCCGATGTCCACGCGATATTGCAGAGTCGCGTAAGCCAACACAACCCTACAACATCCAGAGCCCTAAGGAACTCCGGGCGAATCTCATCCACCCCCGGAGCCTTGCCACCGCGGAGCTTTTTAACCACCTCGGCGACCTCAGCACCAGAGATCGGAGAACCCGACCCAAAGTCCCCAGGCTCCGCTTCCTCAGTGGAAGACGTGCCAGTAGGATTGAGGAGGTCTTCGAAGTATTCCGCCCACCGACTCACAACATCCCGAGTTGAGGTCAGCAGCACGCCACCTCCACCATAAATGGTGTTGGTCTCGTACCTCTTTCCCCCCCTGAGACGCCGGATGGTGGACCAGAATCGCCTCGAAGCCGTACGGAAGTCATTCTCCA